>SAUA01000117.1:0-105448 GCA_004335185.1 Phoma sp. RAV-16-625
ATACTAAACTTGCAAGTGTAGTCTCGGCTGTCGCCGCAGAAGAAGGAAATGTGCGTTACCACCAAGATCCCCTCCGCACCTGTCTCTGAACCCATTATTCCAGGCGACGGAGCCCAACCGCGGTGTCTGAATTGTCGAGTTCGTGGTAACGAGTGCTGCTGGGGCTTGAAGGTGTCATTTCATCCATCAAGAGCGCACCAACTTTCCAACGAGGAGAGCGCCGCCTTGCTGGCGATCGAGGAGGAGAGAGCGCTGGCTGGTGGCCGCTCTCAAATACTGGCAAGTCAACGCAGATCGTGATGTGGTTTTTCCGACGTGCGCACGGCGGCTCATGTCATGCAGATTGTGAACGACACTGATCACATTGTGCGTGATTATCGCCGCGACCGGAACTTGTCAGCACAGGCATCTGATGAGTCTCAAGATGCTGCGAGCAGCCCGTATGCGGCCGCAGCTCGGCTGGACAGCAACGTGAGTGCGGGCGTCCCAGACAACCGCACACAAGCCACACCTGGACAAGACCCAGGCTTGGGGCTTACTTTAGTGGACCCGGCCATTTTAAACGCCAACATCCCTTGCGTTACGACCCACCTGCTCGGAGCCACGCAAAGCCTTGACTATCTTGGTGGCGAGCAATCTTTTGACGACTCTCCTACCCCACATTCATCAACTCGGAACTTTACTTCGAATGAAGATAACGCCTCTTCAACGAGCACATTCATCCCTCCCTTCTCGCTTGGTCAGGCTGTGTCGCTCGATGTATCGCCGCGCCCCGAGCCAGAGTTGCCAGTGTCCACCTTGGAACAAAGCCAGCTCATTGCCGCATACCTGCAGGAAACGGGGACTTGGTGCGAAACCACGGATTCTGAAATGCACTTCACCGTATGTGGTGTCCATGAGATGATGGATAGCAAAGCGTTCGCAGCCGCAGCCATGGCCCTTGCGTCTCGGCAACTCGATGCCGTCAGAAATCGTCAACGACAGGCTACGCTTAGACTATACCAGCATGCGATCCAGTTGCTCATTCATCAGGACCCTTCTCAAGCTAGTGCAACCGTCTTGGCCACTTGTACACTTCTGTGCGTGTACGAAATGATGGCGGCCGACGTTGGGGAGTGGAGACGCCATCTCAAGGTTGGTTCCCCGAAGCGCTAGTTGGTTGTTGATAGTGACCTTCGTAATTTTCAGGGTTGCGCAGGGCTTCTAAGGTCTAGAAAATGGAACGGCTCCAGTCCAGGAATCATAAGCGCTTGCTTCTGGGCATTTGCACGCATAGGTACGCACGGATTAAGAATCACGATACGGCCTCGCTGATATTTGTCAGACGTGTGGGCAGCCTTTATGATTGAAGAGAAGACGCTAATGCCCACTGATTATTGGGTGGATAATACTAATATACGCTTAGTTGCAGAGTCCGGAACCATCGATGCTTACTGCAACCTTGCTACGCTTGTGTTCGCGAAAATCGCAAACTTTATTGCTGAGAGTAGGAAGGGCTTGGGAGATACGGCCGAACGAAGAGCGAGTATCAACGTGTTGTGGCATGAACTGCAAGACTGGTGGGACTGCCGTCCTCGAAGAGCTCTTCCCCTTCTTAAGGCTGAGCCGCCTCCAAAAAGCCCCTTCCAGATCATACTCTTCACGCACTCCTCATCGAGTAAGTCGGAGTATTGCATTCTCAGCGTTGTACTTATATGCGTTACTAGTCTGCGGTAATACGTTCTACCATGCTGGGTCGATCTTGCTGTTGCAGGCAGGGCATGTACTGCAGAGTAGATCTGATACAGACGTAGACAAGGTAAATCACCCCATGAGATGAATACTATCGTGCGGTTTTGAGACAAAAGCTCTAGTATGACCCTGTCTGGCACGCCAAAGAGCTTTGCGGGATCAGTACGTCAAACCCCTCACAGTATGTCGACCTACCCATGCAGAGCCTTGACTGTGATACTCCCCTGATAAGATACCGCTGACGATTTTCGCAAGCGCCAATTGGGTCAATCATCTGCAGCCTCTCTACATTGCCGGCAAAGTGTTCAGCCATGATTCTGCCACGCGGCAGTGTGATCCATCACGCCTCCATGATGAGGACGTCTCGGGCGAAGAGCAGCATCCAGCGGAGAAGATTGCCCTCCTAAGACACTTGGCTAGAATAGAGCGGGAGACTGGTTGGAAGACCTCTGGGAGAGCAGCAGACCTGAGAAAGCTCTGGGGCATTGAATAGTTCAACGCACCGATAAAGTGTGTTTGGGAGATATCATGGAGAATAAAAAACCACATGAGCTAGACAACAAATATCAACCACTCGTACCCAAGCAAGCAGCAGTAGCGTCGAATGTCTTTCATTATCTTGTCTCAGCCAACTATATTCCGGAATCTCTGTGAGGAGCGAAATTGTGCGATGCGCCGATCACGCCTTGTCACCAGACACGATCTGGATTTCGTGGTTGAAGATGTTCTCGTGGCCCTGCTCTGGCGCATTGTCCAACTTTTCCTGCTCTTCTTTCATCGCTCTCGCCATTTTTCGAGCAACCTGCACAGGGTTGCCACCCTGCGAAAAGATGTAGTCAACGTCCTCGAGGCGAACATTGCTCGTTTCTGGGTAAAAGAAATAGAAAATGGGCACAAACAGGAGATTAGTGGCCATAAAGATCAGATATGCCCTCCACTGCAGCCTGTTGATGATGACAGGAGTGATCATGACGACGGTGAAGTTCCAAAGCCAGTTTGAGCTGATTCCCACCGCGGTGCCCTTCGTGCGTGCCTCCAAAGGAAGGATTTCAGGCACGTAAACCCATGGCACGCAGTTGACGCTCATGCCGAAGATAAGCATGTACAGGAAGAAGAATGCGACGGCAGCAGACGCATACGCTTGTCCATTGGCGGCTTTGGACTGAGACAGAAGCGCTGAAATCATCAGCATGCAGAGGCCCAAACCGAAGCAGCCCCACATCATCGTTTTGCGGCGGCCCATACGATCCAGCGCAAAGGATGGCAAGATAGAGCCGAACATGAACATCATGTTGATGCATCCGCCGAGAATTTGTGCCATATGAGGAGTCATACCGACATTCTGGACCAACACTGAGGGGATATAGTACACGACAAGGTTGATGCCGCCTGCCTGGTTCATGAACTGGACTCCCCACGCGAGCAGCACTCGGTAACCTGTCTTGACGCCATCATTCTTGAAAATGGCGAGATAAGACTTGGTCCCATTGGTAGACTCCTCCAGCTGGATGGCTTGGAGAATGGCATCTCTCTCTTGGATGATGTACTCGTCTGTCGGCTCTTTGCCATACACCGCACAAAGCACTTCCATGGCTTCCGTCTCACGCCCGTGGTTGTAGAGCCAACGTGGGGACTCAGGCAGCGCAAAGACGAGGAAAATGACCACAATGGCAAATACCATCTGAAAAGCGATGGGTAGGCGCCATGCGAGAGCGCCACCGATGAAGGACATCCCAAAGTCGAACCAGTAAGCGAGTACAATGCCGACACCGACAAAAAGTACTTCAGCAGACACCAGGCGGCCGCGAGACTTTCGGTCGCAGAGCTCCGCTTGATACCTAAAGCCAGATGTCAGTCCATGACCATAGGAAGGCGACGAACGGCTTTGCATCATGCACTTACATTGGAACCGTCGAAGTCTTGAGTCCAGTACCGAAACCAGTGATGACGCGCCCAATGACCAGGTGAGGGACAGTGAATGCGGTAGTCTGCAGAGTAGCGCCAACGATTACGAAGGCCATTGCCGCCCAGATTGTTTTGCGACGGCCGAGCATTTCGCCCAAGAAGAAATTCACTGCAAGCGTTTATGTCAGTCCTTGTGTTGAATGGATGAGGTGGCAACTTTAACCTACTGACACAGCCGGCGAGGCAGCCCAAGTTATAACAGCTGACGATGATACCTGTCTTGGAGTCGGATGGGTGATCGAATTGATCAAGCCAGTCTTTGTTTTGCAGAATGCCTCCAAATACACCCTGGTCATATCCAAAAAGGACAAAGGCAAGCAAGCAGCAGACTGTAACTCCAAACTGGAGAGATTTTCCAGTCCCAAACCAGGAACGCATAATGATGTCTGAAGTTGAGATGAAGCTTTGGAACAAAGACGCAAGCGATGAAGGAGTCCTATTCAGAGGAGAGGCTCTTGTGACGACTGACTTCCACGTGGAGGATGTTGCACAAGTTTATACGCGATATAAGATGTCTATGGCTTCGGAAGTAAGGGATCATCTGCTCAAAAGTGGTAAGCATAGCCTCTCGACGCGTGCGGTACTCGCAATAGCGCCCATTCTCCAGGTGAGGGGAAATCCAGCTGCCTCCGGAGAATTTGGGGTGCGTTTCATCCGGGGCACAGTCCGGGGCGTGCAGAATCTGGGGTATTGATCATTCATGCATAGCGCGTGTTTCCTTTGACAAGCAGCTAAGAAGACTAACAAGCGCTTGGGGGGGCTGGAATCACTGCCAGGACTCGGGGCGCACGGCCCTGCGCACGCAAGTGGTAGGTTTAAGCGCGCGAACAACGGCTGCGCTTGCGCTTACGCTGACCATCCCTTGATGGAATTTTTTTAGGCTCCAGGTCACTCATGTGGGGACGCAGAGCGTCCAGTTGATAAGGCTAAGCGGTAGCAGGTAGCGCCAACTGGACAACGCTACCCTTGCTATAGAAGACGGCGATCAAAAGGCCCTCCTACACGGAAAGAAACAGTTCAGAATGCACAGTACAGATGCAAGCAGTAGCTACCCCATGATAAAGTAAAGGAGGGTATTCTTGATTATCTGCGCTTTGAAATATCTTAATGAAGCACCTCATCAGGTGTTATCTGGACACGCGGAGCCCGACCATCTCCGTGTTTGCACTGACCAGCCATCGAGCAACGCATCCCCTCTGTTCGAGGGGCAGCTTGCGTGGTAGATATATAAATAAAGAAAGGGTGTGTTGAGTCGTTACCTAGGTAGCTTCACGGTATCACCCTTGCAAGACAATCTGAAACACCACGCAGGCTTGATTGGTGAACAACAGAGTGATCGAATACCAAACTATACCTCAAAACGTCAGACAAGCTATAGAGTGGATCGATGCCCAATCCTTGATTACTGAAACTAGGTCGATTGAGTTTCTGTCTGCAGATGTCTTCCATCAATTGCAAAGATCCACAGAAGTCTTCTTGAGAGGGCACGTGCGCAAAAACAAGGTAGGTCCCAACCAAAAACGGCGAATCATACACGCTTTGAGTGTCCAGTAAGATGAGACCGAATCGCCTTTTGCACGACCGACGTTGTGAAAAACTCCCTCATGTCCTCGATGAACGCATCAGGACGCTCCAGCGTAGAGAAATGACCACCACGACGGTATTCTCTCCAAAAGCAGATATTGGCAGCTTGCCTAGCCCAATCCTTGGGACACTGGTACTACAGTCAGTCTTTGTTTCATACTAGATTGCTTCACCACATACATGGAGCTGTTCTTTCGCGTACATGCTTACTCCTGTGGGAGCAGCTACGTATGTTTCGAACGTTCGCTCGGCCTCGCGCATACCACGGCCGAACGCTTCTCGGTAGAACCTCAGACCGGGCGTCGCTCCTTGGATCCAGTGCATCATGACCAGCGTGATGATGTCGTCGTTAGAAAATGCTTCATGACAGTCCACCCAATCATGGAACTTTTCCACAAACCACGCGAGCAGACCGAGAGGAGAATCGCCGAGAGCGAAGCCCAACGTCTGCGGCCGCGTCTTCTGCTGTTCTAGATAGCCGCTTTGATCTACTTCAAAGTTTCGCCTGACTTCTAGAGCATCCTTCTCAAATTGAGAATACAGAACGCTGCTAAGTGTCCAACGAATGTACGCAAGCGGTGCTGTCCACAGTGTTGGTGGAGGAACAGGGAACATATTCAGATGCTGCGCGACCACAGACTCTGGATATTGTATGGCGACTGAGCGAGTGATGAAAGATCCAAAATCGCCACCTTGGGTGGCGAACCACTGATAGCCGAGGACTTCCGTCATGAGGATATGGTAGGCACGGGCAACAATGTTTGGGCCAACGCCAGATCTGACTGGGGCAGGAGAAAATCCAAACCCAGGTATGGAAGGGGCAACAACATGGAAGGCCTGAACGCTTTTGTCTTTTGGACTACTGAGCTCTTCGATCACCTTGACAGCCTCCACAAAGGAGCCAGGCCAACCATGTGAAAACAGGAGAGG
This sequence comes from Phoma sp. RAV-16-625, assembly GCA_004335185.1. Lineage (NCBI taxonomy): Eukaryota > Fungi > Ascomycota > Dothideomycetes > Pleosporales > Didymellaceae > Phoma > Phoma sp. RAV-16-625. The sequence goes on from SAUA01000117.1 coordinate 6,211, forward strand.
GATTGCCGTTGGACTTGAAGACTGAGCGTGCGTGAAGTGTAGCACGAGCGGCCCATACTCCGGTACATTCACCTTGACAAGGAAATGGTTAAACACTCTGTTCAATTCATCCTGCGCCTGTTAGCATCCTTTTTCAAAAGGCCTTCCAGGTGCTACAACGTTACGCCATATTCCAGCCTACTACACGTTCAATCACTCACCTCCTGCTTGACCCAGTCATAATTGTCCCGCCAGTGATCGGCTAATTCTCGCACTGAGGAGACTTTTGCACCCTGGCTCCAGTCGTGATCGTCAAGATCACTCTGCTCTTCAGGATATCGGGCCAAAGCAAGCTTTTGCTTTGTGATCTCGAGGAGTTCTCTGTCGACTTGGAGACGGTACGGGGTCGGTTCATTGTAGCGGAGGCTCTCGGTCGATACTGGCAGATAAACCATGATTACGCTGCGCCACAGGAGCAGATTTATTGTGGGTTGTCAAAAAATGAAAAAAGAAACGGTTCATTGGTAGTCGCAATCAGTAGAGATGAGAGCGAATTACTTGTATCTATCGAAGAGAGACGACAGCACCGAGAGAGTCAAGATTCGTGATCTCGGGCTGCGGTCCCGATCCGGCAAGTCCGGCGGCTGCGCTTCGCTTTGCAAGAATCTGGAAAGCCAAGTAAATTCGACCCAAAAATCGAGAGGGAAAAGAGCGTGCGCCAACTGATTAGCACGACCGCTTGTTGGTCTGCCATGATCACCGAGAGCGTAAGTTGTGTTACACACGGCAAGTCGCATCACCAAGGTGCGAATGTGGGAACGATGACGTAATGATGGCTTCTAGGCAGATGCCTTCGCGTCGCAACTCCATGCTCTAGGCCGAGGGGACTTTTGCAGTGTCGTTTATTCCTATGCAGAATGTATGTCATCGGCTGGAAACCATGGAGCCCATTTGGTAGTTCCTTCCCGGATGTCAGTCTCAATGACCAAGGAACGATCGCTTTTGACGCTGTCCTTGGCATTGTTTTTGTCCTTGCTGGCGCAGAGCCAGCTGACATCCGTTACGACTTCGGGCCTCACAGAAGCGCGGTGAATACAGCCAGCACATGTTTGATAATCGACGCCTTGTTCTGGTCCAGCCCTGTGATCATCGTCGAATCAGTACCTGGGAATCTGCTTTGCCACAAATGTGAGCTCAGTGGTGCGCAAGAGAAGTATTTTGCAGCGTGTGATATAACCGCTGCATAAATGTGCGCACCCCCCCCCAAATTTGGTACGGTGATTTATCAACACAAACTATAGACGCGGGCAGGTGGACTATTAGCTAATTTCTTGTAGTTGTCACGTTTTGCCCTGCATGCTGTCACCCAATCTGTCACTTCACTGTCAACCAGCTATAGCTAGCCAGTTAGATTCTCTCGCTTGTCTATGACGCACTTATGATTGTTGTCTTCCAAATCCAAGGGGGGTGCGCACATTTTTGCAGGCACCAATACACCTGATTTTTAGCCTGAGTTTCATCGTTTGTATCTACTTCAACAGTTGCATTCGATCCATCGATTATACTCGCTCAGTCGTTCGTCGATAACACGAAGTCGGTTGGGATCCGTACTAGTCGATTCGCTGGTTGTCCCGAAGTCCATACAGGTATCGATTGTGCTTCCATGCCTGCGTTCTCTAGCATTATTGTCATTTTGCTTCCAGAGACTCATGCCAATATCAGACATACGAGGAGACTCGAAGATCTTCTACTGGGGCAAACCAGTATTCAAAACAACAGCGAATACAAGACTGAAACAAGGATGGCAACGGAAGCTCCCGGAAACCTCTTGATCAAAACATGTCGCTGGCTCATAACTGAACCATTACATCCGGCACATACATCCCACATCACATCGTTCACAGACAAGATCAGACCCGAGGCCACTGTCCATTTGCGTTCGTCAACATTCTCTTTGAAGCGGAAAATTAGGTACCTCATATAAGAAGCACATCGACCAAAATTCTTCTGGCCTATTAGCCGTGGTTTCACAAGTCAGCTACACAGCGATCGTCCATATTCCTGGCTAGCTATTAATAGTAGCCTTGATCTCGCTTGACAAAAGATTCTCTAACCTCGTTGCTGTCTCGTTGTAGAGCGAACCCGTCACGAAAGCATGCATCTGGTCGGCCACGTCCAGATCGTGGCTGTTGGTCTGCGGTGGGCAGAGGTGAGTCTTCGGCCAAGCTGGTACTATAAAGTATCGTTCGTTAGCTCGAACGACGATCACATGGTGCTGGAGTCTGTTCTGGCCTAAAGCAGGGTGCCGACTTTCTAGTCAAAATTGTGCTTATTATTGTAAGGATCTGGATATTTCGAAAAATCAATTACAAACTATATTAGTTCCTTCGAGCTAGCTCTCTAGTTAAGATCTATTAGTCAAGGTGATTCTCAGTCGCCTCTGGACACCGTACGTTTCTGGGGCGCAAAGCACTGCATGCACGTTGGCCCCTCCATATCCCAAGCTCGTCACGCCCAATCTGTCATCCTGAGCCAGCTTGAGCTGGTTGAGTAGGGGACGCAACCTCCCCTCGAAGTTACACATTGGATTCGGCGCGCCCAACTCTCTCATGGGTGGCACAAAGCCGTTGGAAACTGCTAGGGACATCTTTATGAGACTCAACATACCGCTGGCTGCCTCCGTGTTCCCAAAATCGCCCTTGTTGCTGCCCACATGCACGATGCCGTTGGTCTTGGGAGAAGAAATCTCGTCAAGTGCACGCTCCAATCCACTCACTTCTAACGCATCTCCTACGCTCGTGCTACTGCCATGTAATTCGACGTATCTAATCAGATCCGATTCTATGCCTGCACCTCTAATTGCAGCTGCCACGGTCCGCGCCTGGCCTGCGCTTGACGGTACAGTGAATCCGAGCTTGTCCACCGCGCCATCGGACCCGGTCGCGCAGCTTTCGATGACCGCATATACAGCCTCGTTGTCGCGCCGCGCCGCACTCAACGTTTTGACAACGACGGCGGCTACTGCGTCAGCGGGCACAGATCCATCGGTGGCGGCATCAAGTGGGCGGCAGTGTCCAGATGGACTGAAGACTTGGCCTGGCGCGGTCGCATAGCCGTTCAACTGCGGAAACGCGACAGTCACTCCACCAACTAGGGCGGCGGGACAATCACCGGCGCGCAGAGCGAGAAGCGCGTATCTTAGTGCAACTAAGGAGCTTGAACAAGCCGTGTTGAGCGTAGTGTTCGGGCCCGTCAAGTTGAGCTTGTAGGCTGCGAAAGTGGAAATTGGCGGGTCGAGCAGGGTACGGTGGCGCGCCTGAAAACTGTCGGTGGGCGAGGCTGTGCCAGGCGCGTCTTTGTATGTGTTATGTGCTGCGCCTCTGAAGACACCAGTGGGATTGGGCACCTCTTTAGTAGTGGTAATTTTGGCGTCTGCAAGCGCTTGGGAGGCGACGGACAGGAAGAGTAGCTTTTGTGTTGTGTCAGTGGGCGGATCTTGTTCAAAAAAACCTGTAATAATACCTGTGGATCTGTAAGACCTGCTTCCTCTTTCGTCATATTCCAAGTTTCAGGACTTATCGTTGGAAGCTCAGGCAGAGAGCCGTAACAAGGTACAAAGATCTCATCATTGGCCATGTCCAATGGCGCTGTAATTGTTTCGTTCGTGGAGATAGCCGTCCGGCCTTCGAGGAGCATCTTCCAGAAACTATCAACATCAGCAGCACCAGGGAAATGTCCACCCAGGCCAACAATGGCAAACTTGTTGTGGTCAAGGTCCAGAGAGTTCTCAAGAGACGTAGCAGCTGTACGGGCGTCGGAGTCGTCCTCAATGTCGGAACAACTTTCTGAGGGCGAATGGGTTCGTAGGGATGCCCCTGAACTGCTGGCGAGATTTGCTGCTTGTTGTTCCACGGTGGGCGCTTGGAATAAGTCCAGTAAGCTCATTTTACAGCCAGAAAAGCGCTCCAGAATACGTTTGTGTAGCTAAACCAAAGTGATGCTGTGTCCGCTGGCTTCGAAGAACGAAACATCGGATTTCGGAGGACTCGCTAGCTGAAGAGTCTGCATCCACAGATCTTTGAGAGCTTCCAACAAAACTCCCTCATGGTTTGCGAACGTGTATGACTTCTCCGTCTTCAAAGCTGCAGTAGTGGACTTCTTGTGCACTACTCCCGTCTCAATGGAAGATGCGAGTAGACTTTGTAACTCTCCCGCAACCTGTGTATGATCGATCTTGCCGTTGGCATTGAGGGGTAGGGCCCTGACTGCAAGGAAGCGAGCAGGAAGAGAGTAAGATGGTACTTCCAGAGCTAGTCTGGCGCGGACGACATCGCATGGGACCGTCTCTGGGACAACAAGGGCCACTAAAGAGTCTCCGTTTACCTGCACGGACGCGGCCTGCACCTCTGGACTGTGATCCAGAATGCTTTTTTCGATCTCGTACAAGTCCATGCGATAGCCTCGTAGCTTGATCTCTCGATTCTTGATGCGCCCGCCGATACACAGCTTTCCATGCTCGTCCAGGAAGCCTTTGTCGCCAGTTCGGTACAAGCGAGTGTCACGTCCATCTTGCTGGACGACCTGGAATTTTTTTTTGTAAGTTCGGGCTGCCCCATGTAGCCGCGAGAGACCTGAGGACCGACAATACAGATTTCTCCCTGTTCTCCAATCTGAAGTGCATTGTTATCATTATCGGAGTAGATCCGAATTGTCGAGTTGGGGAACGGCTTTCCAATCCGTGACGGCAAAGGCAGCGGAGTGTTGCTGCGCTCATCTTCTTCGATAACCTCCACTGTCACAATGGCACTGTGATTATCAGCCTAGTCTCTCGAGTGGTTGTATATATCGGAAGCTTACGTTGTTTCCGTTGGACCAAAAGCATGCAGAAGCTTAGCTCTCTGCTTCCATCTACCAAGCAACCCAGCGGATGACGGTTCTCCTCCAACAGAGATCATTCTCAGGGAAGCTAAATGTCTCTCTGACAGAATTGTAGCAAGTACCGAGGGAGTGGTGTGGAAGAAGGTGATGCGACTTTTGTCGATGACAGTGGCGAGGTAGTCCCCAATAAGCAGCTCCGGATGGTCGACGAAGCAGAGGGTTGCACCGTAAGATAGTGTGACTGCCCACTCCAAGACAGATGCATCAAACGCAAAAGTTGCAAACTGAAGTACCCGGCTGCCCGGCCCAACCTTCACTACGCTACGAGCAGCGCTCACATAGTGGCTCAGATTTGAGTGCTCTACCATGGCTCCTTTTGACTGGCCCGTTGATCCGGACGTAGATATGACTTTGACGTATCAGTATGCTGGAAGTGAGCTACTGGAAATGGAACTTACTATATGCGAGACTATTCTCTTTCGAGACCCTCTCCAGCATGGTGACCGGCTGTGTCCGCAATTCACGCTCGATGGTGTCAAGACTTACTACCTTTATTGCCAGATCGGAAACAACCTGCTGTATCTTGAAGTCGTCAGTCACCAAATAGCGGGCTTCGGAAGTGGCGGCAATAGCAGTCTTGCGTCTGTCCGGCAGCTTCTTATCTAAAACGACGTAATAACAACCGGCTTAGAGGCTTCCAAGGAGCCATACAACAGTGTTGAAACCTCGATTGATGTGCAGAAGCACTCCATAGTTAGTGCCTACTCCGTTCGTCGCGAGGTAGTGCGCCACCTGACGGCTCTTTTGGGCCAGTTCACGATAAGTCATTGTCTCTTTGCGCTCGGCTGAAGATAGCGCAATGGCATTGGGTTGCTGATTCGCACGTCTTTTGATCCAAACATGCACTCGAGAACTGCTGATGGCTTCTACATCCTCTATGGATGGTCCGTTGGTGATGCTGGCGACCTCACGACCTTGGAGGTACGGGAGCTCGCTCATTTTGAATGAATTGTACTGCTGTGACGCCTTCACCGTGTCGAGGAACTCTCCTTGCAGCTTGATCATAGCGTCATCGCCAAAGACTTCTGGATTGGCAATGACCTTTTTACGTTAGTCATGAACGGAGAAAAACTCAAGGCAGACTTACACCAAGCGAAACGCCATCATCATGCTCCAGGAAGCAGAAGAAAAGGTCCCAAACTCCCTCCACCGGATAGATTGAGTATGTATTGTTAGCTAGCTTTGGAGAGAATGTCACAGCGACTTTGAACTTGAGTTGGCGCTCGTCCAGCTTCTTCCGGGCTTCCTCGATCAAGCTGAGGAAAGGGAACATCTCATGCTTCTTTGCGTTCGAAAGGTTTTTACCAAAAGTCTTGACTGCTTCAGCGAAGGTGGCATCGCTCTGCAACAAGCTGGTAAGTGGGACCTTCACTGGCATGTGTTTTGGTGTCAGCTCATGCATAAGTGATTACCGTCTCGTACGTACCGTGTTGGCCATGTGTGAAACGCATGATTGAAATTCCTTCTGACGAGCGCCGAACGCCACAAACAGGGCCCGATCGTGGTGTGGCGTATGTTCTGCGTTGCCTTCCAAGACTAGACTGACGATTGTAGAGGCGACTCGGAACCAGGATGTTTTGTACAGCTCACTCCACTTCTGGAGCTCTTCGTTTGAGAAAAATGTCCACGTATTCATGCGGCGGTAATCACTCGATTGCAAGGCAGGAGGGGCCAGAGACCACGAGAAAGGAGTCGTATGCGCGATTTGTGACAGCCAAAACTCTTTTGCGGCTCGACCACTGGCGCTCCTCAAATAGGCATCCTGGATTCTACATATTAGCAGGGCAACAGGCAAGCCGGCTGATGTTTCACACCTGTCTCTGCACATATTCTCCATAGGATAGTCCAGCCTGTTCCTTAGCCGGCTGCTCTGTGGCATGCTCGAGAAGGTTCAGGATCTCTTTGGACAGAATACTGAAGCTGAAGCCGTCGACCGCGATGTGATGACCCATGGCAAACAGGTTGTACATGGTCTGGGTTTGTCCTCCTTGAACTTTGGCTTTTTAATATATAATCCATCGAATAGGAAACTCTGAAGACAGGTCAAAGCCGCGACGCAGAGAGCTCAAAAGTTTTGCTTCGTTGTTGGTGATCTCAAAACTCTGCATGGATGTATCCTGCGAGTGAACAGCGATGAATGGTTTATCATCTGATCTTCAAGATGAAATGTCGCCCTCAGCATTGGATGGTTTTTTCCTAGTGTCTGGATGACTGCACGAGAGAAAATCAGCAACATCCTTCAATCATACTACGTCAAGACTCACCCTGCAAGAGACATTCCAAGCTTGGGCTTAGGTGCGACAAGTAGACCTGTAGCCTAAGGAGGTAGTGAGATCCATGAGGCCTGACCAGGTAATCAAGCCAGAGCGCTTCCTGCACCTTCGATATGGGTGTCACAGAAACAGCATCGCCGGGCGGATCGCTAGGACCATGGGGATCTGAGATACAAGGCACTGGGCCGCTCAAGAACGGCATGGGCTTGAGTGACATGGTGTACTGCAGTAGCAGACTTGCTGGACAGAAATGAGGAGGACAGAGACCAGCATATTTACACGCTTTGCATCTATTCGGACACGGATCTCTTACCTTAAAGAAAGTGATCCTTTGCACTGAACCCGTCTATGATGGAAATGCCTCGTACCCTAGAACCGTATGGAACTCATGCAGTTGTTGAGGCAGGTTTGCAGTCATGGAATACGATCGCAGCGGCTATGTAGAAATGGCAACGCTTCGATTTTTCATTGGCCACTGAAGGACAGGAAACGAATCTGCTGACTCTCAATATGTCTGGATTTGTGTAGGATGCAGCACAAGGATTTTTGAACTCCTCATGCACGTCATGCTGTAGTGGTCAGAGCTTCCAGTCCTGCAAGTCAAAGGCACAGCGTGCAGCTGCTTCCAGTACTGAGCAGATGGAAAGAGCGACCGAAAACGTAAGATCTTTCCTACTGTTCCATGCCGGTGGCTGCCAAAACACCAGTTGCTGCAAAACTCCGCAGTGATAGATCTTGGCTGCTCGGTGTATGCTGAAACAGTCCATCATTGCCGACGCTAAGAAAGCAAGAACATCTTGTCCAGACAGTCGGTCACAGTGTGTGTGGAGTTCCATTGGGAAACGTTCTGGCAGTGCAGGCACAGCGCACACGAAAGAAGCCCGTTTGTAGCTTCGTCTTACTAGGCCGCATAGCGCCTCCTCGGCGCTCTGGATGTTATTCCAAGTGACATAGCAGTCGAGAATACAGGGCGAAGTCAAGACTTTCAGCATGCTGAGGATGTTTCCATCCTTCATCGAATTCCCTCACTTGTTAATGAAATTGCGCCGAGTAATTGGCCGCTGCGGCGTTCACATGTCACCCCCCCCCTCAAGCACGGACCCGCCGGACGGGCCGTCCCGCGCATCAATCAGTCAAGCTTTTGGTGAGCTCCATTGAGCCCCATGCAGCGTATGCCCCTGAACGGATTGTTAGCCGGCAGCTCGGCCACCAGAAAGCCACTATAACTTTGAGCTTACGTAAAGATTCTATCGGCTGCTATGCCTGGACGCCCCTGTCTCGCGCAGAGGACGCGAACACTTCATTCAGGAAGGAATGCTGTGAGTATATATGCAACAAGAAGTCAAGCTCTGGGAAGTGGGCAACGGGCCGATCCTTCTTGAGAACAGCTTGGCTGAGGCCCACCGTAGGCGAGCGTGTCTGCATAAGGGCGGCTCACGGCACCAATCTCGAAGTTGGGGGTCTTCAGTCGAACAACGCCCGTGGCTTCGGGTCTGTGGGTATCTTGTCTGCTTCGATTGGCTAATGTACCATACTCTGAAGGCACAGCAACAGGAGAATACGGTGTTTTGTGTTATACAATTGCAGCCTTCGCATAATTCCCGGAACTCGGCAATACTCAGCAGCCCCACTTCGAAAAAGGGCGCAGCGCAGCGCTTCTGAGGGTGTACTATGTACGTAATCGCCTTTGAACCCACCAGCACCTCAGACCAAATTCAACATTCTTAAGCTATACACATCCCATGCATTCGCGCGAACAGCAATTCGCAACCATTCAAGATGATTTTTCAACGTTTTCAGACTCTCCCAGATCGCATGGCAGGGAGGAGCCCTTATTACATTCTGGCGGTTGTGTAAGTATTGATATCACATGCTCTCGTCTGCCACTAACACGTAACTCGTAGCTGTTCTGCCATGTTTCTTGATCTTGCAAATCTGAGTGCAATCACCATTGCGCTTCCGACAATTCAGAAAGACTTCCATATAAACACTAGCGATCTCCAGTGGATCATCTCCGCCTACGCCCTAACTTTTGGCGGTTTCCTTCTCCTGGGCGGCCGCGGAGGAGATATCGTCGGGTTGGCTTGCTACTATTTGATTCTCTCAGAGCACAGCTAACGATAAGCCTAGACATCGTCGCGTTTTGCTCTTCGGCATGATCTTCTTTGCCTTATTCAGTCTGGTGTGCGCAGTATCTCCGACCTTTATAGGACTCGTCATCGCTAGAGCATTTCAAGGGATAGGTGCCGCGTTCACTATTCCTCCAGCTCAGGCACATATTGCCTTGCATTTCACCGATCCAACAATGAAGGCCAAAGCGCTCGGAATATGGGGCGCTGCAGGTTCTCTAGGATTCATCATAGGACTCATCCTTGGTGGTGTTCTCACAGCGTTCCTGGGCTGGAGGTGGATCTTCTGGATATCGTTGATCATCTCTGGTATCGTCATTCCAGCCGCATATGCTGTCCTTCCACGATCCGTTGCTAACCGTGCTGCGACTCCGCCTCCCGTTGAGGGAGAGAATTCAGTTGTCAGTGAACCGGCGCCAAAAAAAGGGCTGTTACAATCAGTCCGTGAGCGTCTGGTCCGATTCGACGCTCTAGGCATCTCTCTTGGTATCCCTGGTATTCTCCTCCTCACCTATGCACTCACCTCAGCAAACGCGGAGGGGTGGAACGACCCTAAGATTATCGCTACTCTCGTGGTGTCCATCCTCCTGGTTGTTGCGTTCATTACGCATGAGCGCTCGGCCTCTCAGGCAATCCTAGCTCCCCATTTGTTCCGCAATTTGTCCTTCAACCTCACACTTATCCTTGCCGTCAACACCTACGCCGTACGACAAGCATGCACCTACTTCCTCACTGTTCAGCTGCAGTCCTATGGCGCTAGCGCCATTCACACCTCGGTCCTCTTCATTCCACTTGGCATCAGCGCCCTTATTTTCAATACTCTTTCAGGTCGTCTCGTTCCTATTCTCGGCGCAAGACCAATGGTAAGGCTCCATTTCCCTTCCGACAGTTGTGTCCTGCGATGTCAGGTCAACGTGCTGACTATCTTGTTTTTATCTGATAGTTTATCATTGGCTGGGCCCTCTCCATCCCTGGCGTGCTCCTCTTTAGCTTCATCACCGAGGATACATCGTACTGGCGTTACACATTCCCGGGAATGATCTTGTACATCGCCGGTATTGGAGCTGTCTACATTACTGCCAATTTTGTCGTCGTCTCTTCCGCGTCGAAGTCAGACCAGGGAGCCGCCGCCGGTGTCTTCAATGTTGCGCTGCAAGTCGGTGGCAGCGTTCTCGGTCTTGCTGTGCTGACAGCGGTTGCGGAAGGCATTGAGAGGACATATGGCGATGCGCGGCTACCTCGGGGTGAGCTTAGTGGCATTGGGTATAGGAGCGTATACTACAGCTGCGTGATCTTGAGCGGCATCGGGCTCTTTCTCAGCGTTTTTGCGATAAAGGTGCCGGAAAGCATGCACGGATCAATTTGGAAGAGGAAGGTCAACGCAAGTACCGCGACCGAGACCTCTTCCACTCATGAACTACAGTCTACCTGAGAACAGCACTGTTTAGTCTGGTTTAAAGAGACAGGATTTATAGCTGACCATATAATTAGAACGCTTAGTCATATCACAAGATAAAGCTGCTGCTGCACCAAAGGAGAAGATGACGTATTCATGAGTAGACGTGGCGGTTGGTCTTGATATGGTACCGTGAGCGACTCTGCATTGTCAAGCGTCAGAGCGCGTTAGGAATAATCACATGAAGCTTTTGTTTAACAATTAACGCTGAGCGCATAGTTATGCGTTGGGAGATGGACCGTTGAGATTTGGTGGTTATGACTAGTGCCGTAAGATACTTAGCGCGGCAGAATTGAAAGCGGTGAGTGGTCAGGCAGACTATGCCTATTACTGACAGCTTGCTGACAGCGGGGCTTCAGGAGAAGTTCTGTTCAACGCGTCGCAGGTGACACTACAACACTAAACTTTACAGAATTTACCTCGAGGATTGGCATGACGTGATGATATTAGTTAACTTTGGTGTCTTACTCGCACTTCTGTTTTTGAGCCGCGCCGTGTACCGACTCTGGTTCAGTCCGCTGTCCCATATCCCTGGTCCAAAGATCGCAGGTAAAATGACTTCGCTTCCTGTTTATCTTCAGCTAACAACTCAAAGCCCTAACTTCCTGGTACTGTGCCTACCATGATATCATACGCGGCGGTCAGTACGTATGGGTTATCGAGGCCATGCACCGGAGATACGGTCCAGTCGTTCGGATAAGACCTAACGTCGTGCACGTGAACGACCCTAGCTTTATTGAGCAGCTTTACCCACAGTCGCCTCACTTACGCCGCGAACGTGCGCAAACATTCTTGAATCTGTTTGCCGAGTTCCTTTCAGTGCTCCCAACAAAAGACCATCAACTCCACCGTCAACGTCGCGCTGTACTGAGTCGCTTCTTCTCGCAACGAAACGTTCGCCGTCTCGTACCGGCCATCAATGATACATTGGTCAACTTGTTCGATCGTATGGAGTTATGGGCGCAGAACGGCACTCCTGTTGCACTGAATGCTGCGTACAAAGCTGCTACCAAAGATATCATTCAAGTCTACGCTCTGGGAGACGGTCAAAGATGCTTAGAGATGGAGGATCTGAATGCCCCATTCTTTGATGTTTTGAAAACTGAACGCTTGACTCATGTCAGCGTTCATTTCCATTGGATTCTGACATTCATGTCGAGTCTCCCACCATGGTTACTCATGGCCTTGAACCCTTCCGTGTCAACTTTCGCTCGTTATATTGAGGTAACCGTTACCTGAGCTGATTCACTAGACCGTGAGCTAAGTGCTGGTTGTAGGATCTCACCACTAAAATTGGAGACATCCGTCAAACGGTCAAAGATGACTCAGGCCATACAATCTTCCATGAGATCCTGCGCAGTGATATCTCTCCCGAAGAGAAATCCACCCCCCGCCTCGTTGACGAAGCAATGGTCCTTACAATTGCAGGAGCAGACACGACTGCGTCGACGCTGACTGCCTTGACTTATCATGTCCTTAGCAATCCTTCCATATTTGCGCGGCTCAGAACCGAGCTAGAAGCTGTTATGCCTATTCCAGACCAAGCCCCAGACCCGAAAGCGCTCGACACACTGCCATATCTCAACGCGTTGATTGAAGAATCGCTCCGTCTTTACCCTGCTGGCACGCATCGCCAGGACCGCGTGGCTCCAGACGAAGAGCTCATTTTCACCTACTCTGATGGGCAGAGACTCCGGATACCCGCTGGAACCACAGTTGGCATGACCGCGCCCCTCATCAATCGTCATCCTGCGTGGTACGAGGACCCTGAAGTGTTCAGACCTGACCGGTACCTGGAAAATCCGAAGCTAATGAGGCGCCATTTCACATTCTCAAAGGGTACGCGCCAGTGCCTTGGCATGAATCTCGCGTATCAAGAGCTACAAACCTTTACAGCTGGCATCTTCCGCAAGTACAGCGTCTACGACAGCGCACTGCAGACCCAGGAAGGCCCTACACTTGAGCTCTTCAAGACCGGGATCGAGGACATCAAGTTGCATGCAGATTACGTTACACCAGGTATACGGCCTGGCAGTAAAGGTGTGAGGATATTAATTCGGCATCCTTAGTAGTATCGACCGCAGGTCAGGACTTGTTTGTTAGTGTCACGCGTACATCTACTGTTCGCAGCCCGCTGCCTCTATCTACTGGAGGTCATTGTGGCTGAGGTGGGTTCGAGCCGAGCTCTCACATACTGGCGTTTACGTATCATATAGTGGAACATATCAGTACACTACTATAAGCGAGAAATCTGCTTGTTTTCCCTACGTTACCAACTTGATTTCTACTCTCAGAAATTGTCACAAAGAAGTTGAGTTGAAGTCAAATGACACAGATGAGCTTGTATCGAAAGGCTTGCAGGCCTGATCAGTATTCACTGGTTGCTTGGTGTGATGCGGACTTTCAATCTTATTGAGTGGGAGCCGAGTGGCTGAGGCATGTGTATGGTCTTGGTGCTTGATGACGCCGTCAGCAGCTGGAATGCAATGTCCAACAACGATCGCTTGTCGTCAATGCTTTATGCTCGAGCAGCAAGGAAATGAGAGAGTTGTTAGAGATGTTTGACGAGTCTATAAAAGCCGTCGGCTTGCGCATGCCATTCCATCTCACCCAATCCAATATCAGACCATCTTCGAAGAACCTTTTGACTGTTTCAACATGCTCACTACCATCTTGTTCGCATTGCTCTTAGGCGCCGCCGGCAACGCCGCATCCATAAACAGACGCGACGAAGTATGGAAGGCACCAAAGGAAGGCAACGTGCGAATCCGCTTTGGGGATGCCAAGGTCAACATTGGCGCGTGCCACGCCAGTGACATCGTTGACACCCTGAACCAGCACTGCAAAGACGGTGCTGGAGTCTGCGAGCCTTCATGGACCATCGAATGCGCCAGCGACGGTTCTCCCTGGAAGATCGAGGTAAAACCAACGGACAGTCAGCACGATGCCAAGCTCAAGAAGGGGCTCATCGATGCGCTTAAGGCGGCAATCGGTACTGAAAAGGTTGAAGAGTCCAGGGTTGTTAACGGCGCGAAAGGGGGAGGTTGCACTGGCTGCCCGTATGAGAACGCTTTCCTTGCTGACGAATCCAACTGATGCATGATAGGTTCACGCCCACGCAGAGCACCTTTTACAAGATGCCTTCTTTCATCAGCATCACCCACAAAGATGATTGGAACGCAGATGGGGTCCCCGATGCAATTGCATTCACTGTCACCAACCCTGGTGATGATGGCGGCAAAGGTTTCTGCGAAGCTGCGATGGGTATTGGAGAGACCATGGCTGGAGCTGTCAACGGCGCTGCTGGTGGTGCCTTCTCTCTGGGTAGTCTTGCTTGTGATCTCATTTGAGCTTGTAGAGGAACAGTGTTTCTGACGATGCTTTCTTAGGTGACTTGGACTTGTTGATGTATATCACAGACTTGTTTAGGTACTGCTCATTCAACATGGGCCTTTAGATGTTCTTAGCGTAGTTCGTAAACAATAGCACGCTTTCGCGCGTTCCTCCGCGGCCCCAGCCAAGCAAGGTTGCACGCTATCCTTGCGACTATCGGTATTGGTGGCGGCCACTTGCGCATGTCAGAATCACTTGCATCATACGTTGTTCGCTGCCTGGACGTCTTGCAATGCAGTGTCAGTGTTGGTATGCACGACATGGGGTGTAGCACCGCTGCGGCTGGGGTATCACACTGTGTCCAGACCTCTCACGGGGCGGTATGGGCATCGTATTCTTGCGAGCGCAACGATGTCAGCGGTGACACAGTGGAGGCGCATTCTTTTAAGGCTGAAGATGATGCAGGTCATTCGCTCGGGATATTGCCGGGTGGACGGCAGCGACGCTTATTAGAGCCACGGCATCTTATTTTGTGGGGATCTAGCGGGATCCTTAATTTGGCTACATCGCGAAGAGCATAGCGGCTGCCACTACCAGCCTAGCCGGCTTCTCAACATGACCTAGGCATCAGATTATTTTTGTCCCCCCTATTGCATTGGCATTCAAGATTGCTTAAAGATGGCCTGCTTTCTCCGAGTGTTTGCGCAGCGGCTTTGATTTAGCACCGCGGTAACCCTGCTCAGTCACTCGTTTCGTCCATCACTATATACCATGCATTCTGCTTTCCTATTGGCCATTGCGGCCCTTCCATTCTTGGGTGCTGATGCTCTCCAACGCAGCACCACCGCTCGTTGCGGTCAACAATCCAGGAACACCCTTACTTGCAAGGGCTCGATATTTGGGAATTGCTGCTCGAAGAGTGGACTTTGCGGAAGAACCGCTGCACACTGCGGAAAGGGTTGCCAAGCTGGTTTCGGTGACTGCACTTCCTCCATCAAAACATCTGTAAAGTCATCCGCGACATCAGCGAAGCCCTTTTCAACATCGACAAAATCGTCAACGTCATCGGCGAATGTGATTGTTGTGTCTGTAACCTCAACTTCAGCAAGTTCGGCACCATTCACAGCATCTACCATTTTGTCCACTGTGACACCATCTCCAACCCCAGCAACATCGCCCTCATCATCCGTACCGTCTTCTTCAGCCCCTGCAGCATCGTCCTCGTCCGTTCCGGGTGTGAAGGTCTCTACAGATGGAAGTTGTGGTGGAACTCAAGGATTCACATGTTCAGGATCTCGATGGGGTGACTGCTGCAGCGAATATGGATGGTGTGGAGGCATCAGCAGCTACTGCAATGCTGGTTGTAATGCTGCCTTTGGGACCTGCAATAGCGTCAGCACATCGATACAGCCAACATCCTCTTCCACTCCAGCATCGTCTTCATCAAGCCTGGTCCCCTCCTCATTCTCCACTGCCACCAGGACCACCTCAGCTGTTCCATCGTCTACGCAGGCGGTATCCACCAACGGTCAATGCGGAGCCAGCTCGAACGGATTGACCTGCTTGGGATCCCTATTTGGAGATTGTTGCTCGCAGTACGATTACTGGTAAGAACTCTATGCCCGGAGTAACAGGGTTGAAGGCTAACGTGGAATCGTAGTGGGGCCGACAGTGCCTTTTGTGGAACGGGTTGCCAGGGCGCGTTCGGAAAGTGCAACACAGCCCCAGTACCCGGCAACATCTGTGGCGTCGAGGGTTTTGCCAACAAGACCGAGTACTACGCCTCTTCGTTCAACCTCATCTCTACCACGGACGTCGCAACATGTGCCAGCCTTTGCTTGGCTGAGGCTACGTGTATGAGCTATCTTTTCAACCCAGGCCTTCAAAATTGCGCTTACCTCACGTACTCGCTGGAGCAAGGCGAGTTCATTGCCACGACTGGCACAGACCAGCTCTTCTGGGATCGGGCGTGTGCCGAGACACCTGTAGCGTAGGTATGATCTCCAACCATAGTCTCAGGATCCAGCACCGAATGTGTCTCCGCACCGCCAAGAGGATGCTCAACGTCAGGTACTTGCCAACTCCTCCGAAAGGTGCTTCCGGAGGCGTATTTGAGGTTCATTATGCAACGCAAGCACAGCTCCCACGGTGTGGTAGGACCAAACAGTAGATCATCGAGAGAGCTTTCGGGTAGCATCTGTTCTGTCCTTCACTGTCGCGTTCAACCACAGCTTCCTGCGGTGTCTGGGTGATTCTGCGTCTCCTGACCTTTTGCATCCCAACCGTTGTGCAAAGCCCTGACGTGCTCCCGTGCCGCATAAGGACCCACGATGACATCTTCCGGGTCTGGCATCTGCATCTTCCGTATTATTGGCAACTGCGAGGGATCTCGAAGTAACATAGCGCAGTTACGACGTGACCTTACAGCTGACAGATAGCTGGCAGTGACAGCGGCAAGCTTTTTGATGAGTTAAAACTTTGTAATGTACATAATCCTCCTTCATCTCATTTTTAATGCAGCTTCCTGCTGCGCATTTGGATCAGATCTGACGCTAGCCTTGTCTAGTGTTGACTCTGTTCCGTGAATTTGAGGCGATGTGAATGATAGCGGGTGACTGCTCGAGGCGGTGCGCAGCCCCTCTGCAATCCGACTCTGTGAAAGATCCAACCTGACGTGGCGTCAAAGCAGGAAGAGTGTGCTGCCAGAAGGTGCAATGCCATGTGAACGGGATGCGGCAGCATCTGATCCTTGTGAAGGTTAGCGCATGAGTCTTGGTCGTCCTGCTGTGCCGTGTAAGTGCAGCGTGTTGTCTTTGCATCTGCATGGTAAGCAGGCTCTAAACAGTTAAGTCTAGTGTTAGACTAAGGCTGTGGGACGAAGGACATCATTTGCGCTATGTTTGCTTCGGTAAGACGTGCGATTTTCAAGACCAGCAAAGGATGTTCCTTGAATTAGCATGAGGCACGATGCCAGCACTATTTTTGGTATGCCCGCGTGTGTAGCGGAGACGCAACATCGCCCAATGAGTCCCATATCCTGTTCTTTCGTCTGTATCCAAAAACTACTGTGGAACATACGTCTGTGATCTGATGTTCTTGTGTGTAGGTATCACCGTGGACTAGTCATTTGGAAAAGTTAGACATTAGGTGGACCCTGCCAAGGATTGCTACACGTGACTTTGTCTGCACGTGGCCAGAAGCAGAGACGCGAAAATGACGCGCTCACACGTATCGCAATCGAGAGTCTTGGCTCCTGCTCTTACGTCCACACAGTATGACGGCTAATCTGTTTGGCAATGCCAGTGAATAAAACGCACCTCGCGTCTCGCTTGCAGTTGTCTCCAGACGCTCATCCAGTTCCTTGGATTCGGCAGCATGGGCACCAACACCTCTGAGTCGCTTACCGTGCCTCTCGCATCGTCGTCCATCCGTTGAGAAGCAGCGCTAGTATTGACTTCGAACCCGCTCGCTGGCTTGGCCCGCACACTATGAGCAACGGTATGTGAGCTTTTCTCTTTCGTCAGACGCTCCGCTGGCCAAGCAATCGTATCCACGTGATATGCGGCTCACCCATCGTAGAGAATTGAAGCCGAATATTGCCAGGCACTGGTTTTGTTCATGGCGTACGCTTTGATTAGCTACTTCTTGCTCCTGGATTTCGACTACCAAACGCACACGTCGATGCGACGTCATCGTCTTCTCATCCTAAACAATACTCGTCTCCAGTCACAGCTCTGTCTTACTCGCAGCCCCGTCGACCTTCGAGATCTTAAATCCACCTGGCACACGCGTCTGGAAAAACTGCTCTGGGTCATACTTTGCGGCAGCAGCACGGATCTTCGCCACGTTCTCCGCACCGTAGCCTCGCAGCGGATCCTTGAGGATTGTCAGACTCGCTCGAATTGTACAGAAGTTTGTTCACGTACCTGAGAACCATCGGCATAATTGAGGTAAGTGAAGTCAACTAAGCCGTCCAGACTAGCAGCATACTCTTTCATTGCTTGTCCAGAGGCCTGCAGCTTCTTCCTTGCGAGGACTTCGAGCTCTGGAGTCTTGACAGCAATATCATACAAAAGCATGACAACGTTGTCTTTCTCTTTGTCAAGACCAAGGACATTGCCTCCCTTCTCAACGCTGTGCTTGGAGAAGCTCGTGGGGATTGCCTGGAACATGCATTGAGTGATGAAGTCCGGATCAGAACTCTCGGTTTTCCACTCGTTCACGAATTGCTCGTGTAACTCAACAATCTTTTGGTAGATACGGACATCGTTCTTGAATGTCAGGGCGTACCAGATATCACTGTTCACTCGTCAGCAGACCGAGGTTCTAGATGAGGCATATAACTTACCGATAGCCTGTGGGCTGCTCGAGCTCGTCTGTCAGCTCTTTGTGGCTGGCGATCCTCAGCGTAGAAGCAATGGCATCTGGAATTGCCAGGAATTGATCAAATCCAGGTGCCGCTGCATTGCCAGCAGTATCCTCGTACGCGGCAAGGATCATGATGTCTCCCATGTCTGGCAAGTAGCTCCAGAAGATGATAGAAGACCCCTCAGGATAGTTGTTGACATTGTCAGTCCACGCATGGTATGCTTCGATGTGTTGTTGTCCGACGGACTTCGGATAGACTACTGTACCACCCCACAAGTCGCCAGCTTTGAAAGCTTGCACGTCAAACCTGGTGACGATGCCGAAGTTGGATCCCGAGCCTCCTTTCAGCACTTGGAACAGATCGGTATTGTCGCTGGCGTTTGCATTGATGACATCCCTAAATTCCATCAGCTCAGCGCTCCTCAACATGGCTTTTCAAACGCACCCAGAGGCAAGTACAACCTCGAAGTTCTTCACATTGTCACATGCAAAGCCTTGCTGCGCAGTGTAGAACGAGTTTCCGCCTCCGGTCAGGAATCCAGCCACGCCGACACTGCCGGCTCGACCTCCAGCCACCGTCAGACCATGTGGATCAAGTGTGGCATATACTTGATTCCATCGAGATCCTGGAAGTATAGATGCGATGTTGGTCTGAGCATTCAGAGTGGTGGAGTTGATGAGGCCGAGGTCAACAGTTACGCCCTTGTCAATGTTGTTTGAGCCAGCCCATACTGTATGGCCGCCGCTACGAACCGCGAATCGATCTTCCTTGCAGGCGGTATCTGCGACAAGAGTTTTGACTATTTTGCTGACCTCATCCGTGGAGACTGGCTGCACAATACAGTTGGGACTCAACTGCGCACTGACCGACCAATACGACGTGGTTCGGTCACGGTACTGCTCATCGCTGGGGTAAAGAACGTGGGCAAATCCCACCCGCTCGAGCGCTTTGCACTGGAGCACATCTGTTAGCCGGTACATGAGCAGCACTACGCGCCCAGCCATTGACGTACGCAAGTATCGTTTGAAACTACAGACGCCTCAAACGCATGTGCCAAGATAGAAAACGGACCCAGCAGGGCTCCAGACAACAGAGGAGAGGACTTCATGCTGCAAATACTACCGAGTTCGTATGTTACCAAGAGGCCGGCGCTCTGGATATGCGAAGAGAAACATTATCACTTCCGAGAAAAATTCTTCGCTAAAGCGCAGGCGAAGAGCAACAGCCGGAGGATGGTTCCCCAGCCCCGCATAAGGAGAACTTGCGGCATACGGATGCATCAAATGAAGAAGGTCGATGGATCAATACAGGCATTGTCTCGGCATCGAGACCGCTTTCTGCAATACCTAGGTAGGTAGAACGAAGCGCCTGTGCTTGGGCCGCGTTGGTTCGGCCCGTCTCCGGGGTTGATGAGCGCGGGATTTTCCCTGTCGTGAACCTGTCACACACGAAGGATCTAGCGCGTGGGTCTTAGCTTTTACTTGTAGCAAACAAGGCAAGGTTCCACGTCCGTGAGCTAATTGTTCAGGATGCTGAGTCAGAGGTTGCAAACTGCTGAAGTTTACTCCGCATCCGCGAAACGAGGACGCAGCTGTACAAATAAGCAGCAGTATCCGCTTACTCGTAGCGCTCAAAGCACACGAGGCGGGGAAGGCATATTCCAATGCGATTCTCAACTCCTGGTGAATTCTTCGCGGTTCGAAACCACAACGAAGCTTCTCAAGAAGCGATACCCTGACGTTATTTCTATCGTTAAGTATTGATCTTTAACAAAGCCTTAGAAACCCTGTTGATGGATTTGCTTGTATCAGGCATCTCATTCCGTGGGCACCGGCTAGTAGGACTATGCACGATCGTCAGCCAGATTGCCACAAAGGTGCGCCATACAATCGGTCCATCTCGTACTCTCCCATTGAAGGATTGATAGCCGATGCCTTGGCACTAGGGGATCACTGGGGATGTAAGCCAATAGAACAGAATGATGGGCTGTCATGTCTGATTTTGCCGCGCGAAGGAGCGTGACTGTCAGGTTATATCCATTTCGCCATTGTATGGTGTAGAAATCGGGCCGCTCGACACGCAATGAACTCCAAATCTCCCTAGTCATCGACAGGGCACTCTCCCAAAGTAGGGGCCGCCGATCAAGGAACCTGAAGCTGCTGGCGATTCATCGGACAAGTTGGTGCTGAAAAGCAGCGAGATCCAACGATACTACTTACGCCGTTTCCTTGTGAATACATTTATCCTATGGTTTCCATTTCCCTCTGCAATAATGGCAGATATCAATGGAACACTGACCGTGGTGCCACCTCCACCTGGCTATGTCGTCAACTTCCAGAACCCTCAACGCCAACTTGAGAGCCGAGTATACACGGTCGTTGTAGTCGAGAACATACTGGCGCTAGCCTTCTTACTACAGCGTCTCTATACTAGAGTCCATCTGATGAAGCTTTTTCAGATTGAAGACAGTACGTTCGTGTTTGGTTTGTGGGAGGGAAGTCTTGCTAAAATCATGAAGCAGCAGTGCTGGGTGCATGGATTTTCTCCATTGGCACACAAGTAGTCCTACTGCACGGATGGTTGCGGGGTGTAATGGGTGTACACGCATGGGAGATTTCCATTGACGCTTACGGTCTCTATTCTCGACTTATTCTCGCCGCCCCACTCGTCTACGCCTTCTGCACAGCTTGCGCCAAAGCTTCGCTGTGTTTGTTCTACGGTCGCCTCAGTCCCAGCGTCTTCTTTCAAGTTGCTGTCAAAACCACATTGTTCCTTATTGTCGGCGCTTATACTGGAATATTCTTCAGTCTATTGTTCGCATGCCGGCCAATAGCTGCAAGCTGGGACCCTCTTCTCGCGCCTATCGCCCAGTGTGTCAATCGAGGCGCGATCTACATCACAACTGCTGTCATTGGAATTGCGACAGATGTGATACTTCTGGGACTGCCCATACCAATGATTTGGAAGCTACAGATGCCACTAAAGCAAAAGATCGGACTTACAGGCATGTTTGTTATTGGTTCTATGTAAGAGTGAACCCTGGAAGCTGACTTGATGCATCTGTTCGAAGCTGACTGGCACAGCACTATCGTCACATCCATCATCCGCTTGATCGTTCTATTACCCGCTCTGACTTCCATGGACCAAACTTGGGTTATTGGCGAGGGGACATTATGGATGTAAGTATCCTTCCTCATACACAACAGTCTCTTCTGACGCACGATGGTACAGCTTTGTCGAATCAAACCTCCTGGTGATCTGCTGTTGTTTGCCAACACTTCGTCGTTTCTTTAGGCACGTCGCCCCGCGATTCATTGGCGAATACACGGATGATTCGTCCCACAAACAGAGTGACGGTCCCAAACCTCGCACTTGGGGAAGTTCAACAACGAGACCAAAGCGAGACTTCGACACTCTCATGAACACAGTCGATGACCCTGAAGACGTAAAAGACATACCACTGGAGCTTCGAGGGGACTGCAAGAAGCTTGGTCATCGCGAGACCAGGGTTGAAATTGGAGCCATGAAGGGCGATGATGACAGCGAGGAGGCAATCCTGTTTGAGAGAACGGTGCACGTTGCCTACGAGAATGCGTCATCGACCCGTAGCCAGCGGTCAAGGTAGCCAAAAGGGCAAGCTCGTGTCATTACAGCACTAGCACTGGAGCTTCCACGGTACAGAAGCTGTCAGTCCCAGAGCGTAGACTAGAATTTTAGTCTCCGCTCAAGGTAACTTGAGATTGAAGTTCTTTACCAAGTAGACTTTACCAGTATAACTGTCTTTATTAGTAGTCCTGTGCTCTACCGATACTTTGAGTAGAAGGTATGTAGATGGCAAGGAACTGACCGTTAAGGACCAATTGCTAGTAAGAAACTCGATGAACTTGTTGAAAGACTTCCTCTCAGGCGAAGGTCGCAGAATTTTTGTACACCCTCTCATCTTGGACCTGTTGACTCCGTGTCGGCGTTGTGCGAAACCTCCAGAATTTCTATGAAGTGTAGAACTTGCAGCTATAATGTATAGCCATGAGATGAATTTACCTATGCTATAGAACTCGTATGCTTGTGAGTCTATAATAGATGTAAAGCAAATATCTTAGTAATAATTCAGAATAAGCATATTGAGTTCCAACACTAACAGGTTTACTGATAGCAGGGCTAGCGTGGGAATGGTCATCCGTGCTTACCTAAGCATTATGCGGCCCGCGCCGTGGCGTGCGTCAGCACGGACCAGTGAAACGCGAGTGCAGCCTAGTCATGAAGCAGATCTTAGATGTTCGATGCATCCACCACGAACTCGAGGCTGCTTAACCCCGATTTCGCCTTTGCCCTTGATGAATCATCCAACTAGGATAGAGCGACAACGCGTGTATCAAACATATCGGAAGACGTTCAGTGGGAAGAACGCCCTCGTGCGAACGAAAAAAGACATACTCAGTATCATCGAAGCGTCTTCAATAGTCAGACCCTTCACTGGCAAAAATTCCAAGCGCAGAACGATATCTGTCCTCAAATTCCTGCTCGAGAACCACGTATTTGAACTTGGGGAGGAGGCAAGAGAAGAACTTCTGGAATCCTGGTTAGTTTTGCCCGAAGATAGCAAGATCCTGGTGAGGTGCGATACACCGCACGCAGAGCGTACCAAACTTGAGAAAGTCAACAAGATTAGTCCATCCCGAGTCAATCTGCACGGTACGTTGTTGATTTCGGTCAACTTGACGTGAGGTTTTGCGTCTCACAAATGCAGTATCCGATATCATCAGTCACGAAGAAGAGATTTCGTTCCCTCTCAACGCTCCTCCCCCAAAATTTGCATACGACGCTCAACATCATGTCCTTGCGACGATACAACAGATTCTCGAGGTGTCATGCTTCAACTTTACGCAGACCTGGCTGCCTTCCGTGTTTGTGAAGTGTGCCTGGAGCTGTGCGGCTGCTCTAGAGCTTACAAAGTGGCTTCAGGTTATGGAAGAGCATTTGGACGCTTTGCCAGAAGCTTGTATAGACGGTTCAGGGCGTGCGACGTTCAGAAAGATTCGGCCACGCTTGGCGCATCTCCGGCACTCTGCGGTACATCGTCCACACCTCGGACCGGACAAAGTCTTGGAGAAAGTGCAGGCTGCACTCTTGCTATCGAAGATTCTGCGAGATGGCAGCAGTATATCGAAGCTGCAGGCTGTACACACTCAGTTAAAGAACAGCATTGCACAAACAAAGCACAACACAGAAGCCATGCAGCAGGAGGTAAACCATACATTCCTGGTGATACAGAGCCAAAGAGAGGCTTTGTATCGAGAAGAGCAACGATTGCGGGCATCTGCTGTGGAGAGCTTTTCCAGGATAGCTGACGCAGCGAATCAGTCTCTGTTGGGATGCATGAATCATCTACTGGATGCACGAAGTCCGGAGGATTGGAGCAAGAAAGGCGTTCAGTGCAAGGACCGTACTGGTAGCTTCGACTACGGCACCTATATCGATGAAGATGATATAGAGAGCGACGAAGACCAGTTAAGAGCAGACCTAGGCTGACTGAAGGATCGATGCTAGGAGTTCAGTTTGTATGGTGCCGAGAAGGCTTGAGATCAAGCTGTGGTTGCAAAATTGGGCCGAAACGGTCACGGTTTGATACTATACTTGCAATGCAACAGGTGAAAACCCTGTGAGCACATATGCAATTCCATAGAGTTTGTAGTCAAGTTCTGTAGCTGCTAGGTGAGGCACTGAACTGAGTAAGCCAAGTACAGTTCCGTCGCTGCATCATTTCAAACGACTATCAGCTGTCGAATCTTCGATTGTTGCGCGCAGCACTGCACTCTAGAGTATAGCGTATACCTTGCGGTCGCTTAGCTGGCATTATGGAGCGGAAATGGGGCAGTGTGGAACCGTGCGCGCGGGGCTGAGCCGTTTAGGCGCCGGCAAGGCTCTCACGAAGGAGCAAGGCAACGTGACCTCGCACTACCGGCTGCTTTTGGTGTCTTGACCATTCGATTCAGCCTCGGCGGTAACGCATCGTTGGAGCGCACTTTGATTGGACGCTGATAAACGGTGGCGTTCTTAGACAGTCATCAGACCAAATCTGTGCACTGCCCGCAACGTGTCAGGTGTGAGCAGGGTACGCGAAAGAACTCTTTGGGGCGCAGACGTGCAATCATCGACCAGTAGCGCTGTAAGAACCCGAGGCGCTTTTGTTTCGATAATACATATCGCGATATACTGCCCAACAGGAACAAGTGCCATAGCGCAACAGAGGACCATGGACAATCTTACATGGCGTTGAACACCACACACTCTCTCCTTCTTTTCATCATATTTAAGATTGAGATCCAACATTTCTACAACAATGGTGCGCGTGCACATACCTGACGTATCATCCTTTATTCGATTCTCTGAACTTGACCCTCGAGAACAGGATCAATGCATTTTCATCACGCAAAAAGGGTTGAGATGTCCATGGCCTAGTAGCAATCATGATCGAGCGATCGAACTTCATTCCAGCCTCAGTCAACGTCAAGGCGGAGACATTGACCTCAGCTTGCTTGAAGAGTATGTTATCAGCAATTGCTGCAGATTAAGTCGAGCTCAACATCGCGATCGCATAGTGGATGTTGGTCTTTTACCATTACTGGTCCAACGATGGCAGGAGGAGATAAGGATAAAGGCTCAGATTCGACCAGGATCAAATGCAGCGACGACAGCAACATACAAGACCGTTTCACAGAGCCCACTGTCCGAATTTCAGCCACACGTGAAACAACCAACAGCGGGCGACTCAGTCAAGTGTCGCATGCAGGATAATTTGGCAAAGAAAGATTTTCAATCTGGTTCAATCTATATTTTTGACAGGATCTCATCACCAGGCTTTGTCAAGATCGGGTGGACTTCAAAAACTGTACAAGAGCGACTTGGTAGCTGGTCAAGATGTGGATATGTTCCGAATTTGCTCTTCAGCGTAGGAAATATACCCTATGCCCAACGGGCCGAGACACTCGTCCACTACGAGCTGATAAGTTAATGGCGACGGGAACGGATGTGTAAGGCTAGTTGGTGTCTGAAGAGTCATCAAGAATGGTTTGAGGTCAGCGTGGAGCGAGCGACTCAAGTAGTAGGCAACTGGGCGATCCTATTCAGAACGAACCCGCCTTACAGCGCGGATGGGTCACTGAAACCTTATTGGCAGGTGATCCTGAAGGAAATGGAAGAAAAAAGCGAGACAATAACGGGGCATACACTGTTGCAACGAAGTTTGGCTCCTACGCCGGTGAAGCACAATCCCGTACAGCAGTCGGCAAAGCAAAGAATTAAAGGTGAGATCACAGGGCTTGTTCAAACAAGCGCGCAAGAGGAAGACTTGATAAACGATATTCGGGCACGCGTGGTCCCAGTATTGATCCAACAAGAGCTATCAACCAAGGGCTCAATACCTCCGAGTCGTTCGTCGCTCAAGTTGGTGTCCTCGCCTAACATTCGTCTCGGCACAGCACTAAAACGGTCCAAGAGCTGCTCATCCATCAAGGCAGAAATTCGGTCAGAGACCGGCGTTCTGCTCGATCTCGCGAAACTACGTAGCTCTGACACCAAGATCCCAATTGTCGGAGTCACCATGAAGGAGAAGACAGTCACTGACGTAAAAATTCCTGATTAGACGTACTATCCAAACATGAATAGAGCAAGTTGCAATCTCGGCCCAAAACACGCGAAGCTTCGGCTTCGGCTTACAGAAGAGAAGATATCCTTCTTGGCTCCTCATGAGACACACACAAAAGAACATGGTTGTTTCCGGCTTCCGGCTTTCCACCCTGACAGCTCAGGATATTCGAAATCAACACTCACCGTTCGCAAGCTCTCAGAATTTAACAAATGTTTATCACAACAACAAAGCTAAACAGAGGCACCTGAAAAGACGAAGTCATGTCGGTAACATCTTAGCTCATTCTAATTTCCTGTACAGAAGCCGATAGTGCAGCCGGTGAACCGATTACTTGCCAGAAGGTGTAACAATTTCCAGAGTCAACGTTCCCCAACTTCCCAGCATCTCACATCGTATTCTTCATTTTCAAGTGCTTCTCTTGACCCGACTGCTTTGCACCCTGTCTTTATCTAACCAAACACTGAGCGGCAAAGCCCCTCTTTTTGAATGTCCGCTGCGCGAGCTCAGAGCAGGTATCGATGATATGACTCCAAAACAGACACCTTACTTAATGCACACGCGTGGGCGCAGGGTCATGTGGCTTACAGTCACGAGATGAAAGCCTGACTGGGAACGGCTCACGGTGTGAACGTCACTAGGGCTAGACATGATCTGCTTGGGACCAACAAGGACTTTCGAAATGTCAATTGGCGCGCCCGTTGGGGTGGAGATTGTCACCGCCAAGAAGCACGGGATCATGTTGGGGTTCTAGCGAGTATTTAACAAATCGACGAACGAGGGAGAATAAGGCTGCAGAGGCGAGTCAGCATTAGTCCCTCGTGGTCAACGCCGGCGTTGGAAACGAACAACAGTTAGTAGTAAACAAGTCTGATTCGCGCGCTCACCGGGCGGTTAAGCTAGCTCAGGCACTGCGAGCGTGAGGTGAAGCGCGCGGGTGGAAGTTATGGTAGGACAGCAGCTATTGTGTCCTTTGCCGCCTAGGTAAGCTAGGTAAGCAGCGGGATCCAAGAACGCCTTTCCAGGGGTACTGGCGCGTCCAGCAGCAAATGCATGCTGCAAGCAAAGCCTAGCTTGTTTAGTGCACAGAGAGCTGGCGTTTAAGCAAGGTACTAAGGGCCTGTCCAGTCTGTCGCAGGCTCAGGTGTGGACGACGGTCATAGACGTAGAGGAAGGCAAGTGATGCTCAGCCCGTAAGGCATTAGCGGGAGAAACGGCGCGCTCGCCGCCAGGACGTAGCGTATACGGGCGCAAGTGCGGCGCGCTTCAACATTGGAAGCGAGCAACGCCCAGCAGGAACGGGCCGGCCATCTAGCGCCGGGTGGGTACGTGCGCTGCCCCACCATCGAATCAGCCTTCAACGCTCCACGATTCATCCATAGTCTCAGTAGACAATTCCTCGCTTTCGCAATTCTGCTTCATTGCGGGAAGATATTGGGCTGAGGGCGCGGCAGCGTTTAAAAAAAGCTGCCGGAAGCTATTCAGTAACATCGAAAGCCACAAGAACAAGGTGATCAGCTGGCATCGGAAGAGTCGTGCCTGTATCGCGTGATGACATAAGAGCACCCTTCTCTCAATTGATGTCTAGACCAATGACCAAAGAACAGCTAACATCCACACATCTTTGCACTGCTGCTGCCTGAGCCTGATTTTGGGACACGCTTGACATCATCACAACAGAAAGGTCTCAGCCATATCCCAGAAAAAAGTGACCGTGTATAGAGATTATAGACTCATTCCACGAATTCCTCCATGTCCAAGTACTCCCAGCGCGCCCTGATCGATCCTGTCAGACCAAGCTGCGACTCAAATCTCGACAAACGAAGACTCGTCCCACCCATAAACTCGTGTAAGCCGACGAGAAAAGACCAACAGACGAGGTCCCTCAATATTTGATTGATGCGGCCGATGCAATGTCAAGTTTCTTTGCACCTCCATCTTCTCCGGTGGAATGAATGTATATATGGAGCCGGCCTTAGGAACCACCGAGAACCCTAAATCCGTCATGGCGCCTGTGAAGGCGTCCCAACTCACTGATCCACGAGCCGCCGATGATCTTGATAGCATCGAAGAGAAAACGGTGAACGTAGAGCTCTTGACCTTGAATACTTCTGGAATCGGAGGGGCTTGTTTAGACACTGTCTCGGTAACGCCTACAGTTTGGGGCCTAATGTCGTAGAAAGACGAATGCGCTGGTCGGGTTTTTTCTTTTTCTCGGCGACGTCGAATAATCGTTTCCTGGGCTTCGGGAGCAGCGGGCACGACGTATTCTGCTCGAAGCTTACCGGATTCTGCTTTGCGCTGCTCAAGCATTCCGCGAATCTTAGTTGTAGAATCGTTTACGAGGTCTTGGTACAGCAGACCCATCCTGGTGCCTGTTTTGTCGAGAAAATACTCATCCAACCTGGCCAAAGCACCGGTAGCCATATCAGGCTGCAGCAGATTATCTATTGGGATAGCAAAGTCTCCTAGGTCGATACCAGGTCGGAGCTGTGCAAGTTCGTGCCCCAGAGCTAAGTATTCAGACATAAACAGTTGCCCTTTCTTGTGGTTCCCTGCTGGCAATTGCACCACAGATGAAAGAGACTGAATGAAAGTGACAATGACAGCCAGATCACCCAGCGCGTCCAGTTCACGCTCCGTCATTCTGTGTTTCTCCAAGGGATGAGCTCGATGGAGGTCCTCGATTTTCTGAATCCACTCCGCGGCTCTGGAATACGTCGTTTCGTCTTGGCAAAGCCGAAGCATGTAATGGAGCTGTGGGTCTTGCCGTGTTAGACTCTCAGGGTCGCGCTTCACGGAAATGCGTACAAGCCCGTCTTTCCGTGCGGCGGACATCCTCTTGAACCATTTACTGCCACCCGAGCCTGCAGAAACTGTTCGTCTGAACATCGTTTGAGCGCGAGTGTACTCCAAATGGCATACGTTGGACAGCTCTTGTAAAATAATTGGTCGAATATGTTTCCCAGCCAAAGTATCCAGCAAACCAAGAAGCTTCGAAACGTAGGCCCACACAGCGGCAGATTTAACAGTAGCGTAGACGGCGTCAAATACAGCCTCACTGATATAACGATCAGTGTGTACAGGAAGTCTCTGTCCCTTCTCGTCAGGCACAAGCTCCGGTCGCGTAAAAAACCAGAAATTGACCTCGGAAGCAAGAACGGTAGGTTCCGTAGTCAACAAATTTGTGTAGTCTTCCAGAGCCAGACTGCACTCGAGAGAGCTGACAAGAAGCTGAGGAAGTCCGGTAACTTCGGTTGTCGAATGGACTGATAACATAGCCATGGCTTTGATTGCGACTTCATCAGACTTCTTCCCATGCTTCGTCTGGTCTTCGAGAGATATTGCGGTCTCGAGGATATCCTCGATGATGATAATGAGGCTTTGTAGTAAATACTGTTGTCGCATAAGGATCAGGTCCCCGGTAGCTTGCGGAACGATGAGCTGAGCTTGGATAGCTGGCATCAGTCCCGGAAGAACTTCGCTCTCTTTGCCATGCTTGACCTTGATCGACTGACCGTATTTCTCTTCGTTGGTGAATAAGGTATAACAATTGACATAAATGGGAGCATCAATGAGTTCGAGGCCTCTGGTTTGCATCATGTTCACTATATGAGCATGGTCTCCTGGATGATCGTTTGCACCACTGCTATATTGGGTCTGCAGTGGATTGGTCGCCCGATGTTTGAGGATGTCTAGGAAGAAGTCGGGCGAAGTCCTAGTAAGATCGCGGATGTTCCATTCTGGCATGATCTTGTAGACATTGCCGAGGCTGGTATCAAAAGGATCTCTCAAAACCTCACCGTTGCGACAACCTTCTCTTATGACTTGTTCCTGTTGTTCTTGTCCGAGTGAACGCCATATCTGCTCAATGCGGGGACCGTGTAATTTGTATCTACGCGCAAGATCGCGAGCCAAATCCCTGACTGTTTCATCCATCTTGTGTTTGGATGAAGCTGGTGGAAGCTGAATTGACGAGATGTGGTCGAGGTGACGATTTTCCAGACTAGCTTGTATCAGGTCCGACTTGTGCGATCGCTGTGCAGAGAGCACAGCGGCACGACCAGGAAAATATGAATCTCTAGGTGAGTTTGTCGAACGAGAACCTTGAGACTCTGGGATGGAGTTTTGTGTCACGTATCAAGAGCGTGCGGAGACAGCGCATACAAATATGTGGGGCAGCCGCAGTCGGTTCGACCCCGCTCCTGCACGCGCTACGCACTAGCTACCCGCGCGCGACGACTGCAATACCAAACTTTGGCCCACTGCGGTGCCACAATTATGCGGTTACGCTAAAAATAGTTATCGAATGTAGGTGTCTCTATGTTGTTGTTCTATAAGCCACATCATAGCGCTTGCGCACGGTGATGTGTTCCACCCGGTCAACGACCTGGTTCCCTGCATCAGCCTCGCTTTGCTCACATGTCCTCATTTATATGCTCAACAGCCCATGACCTTATTTCTACCACTGTTTCTTACATCCTCACTGCATCTTAGTGTTCTATCGACAATCGGAAATCTTCGGATGATAAAGGTTACTAATGTCGGAGTCGCGAGTCCAGTTGGAGAGTCTGAAGACTGAATGGACAAAATGCCGGGTCTACGAAGAACAGAAGCATTCTCTGATCAGTGTAAGTCAGCCTCGACACGTGATGAAGACTCATTCGCTCATGCAGTGTCCAGGATTTGTTCAGATACATTGAAACTCTATCTGAGAAGCTTGTAGAGGCTGAGAATGAGCTTCGAGATAGGAAGGACGTAGCCAGATTGACTCGCAGTCGAGCCGATGAAGCTGAGAAGCGAGTCCAAGAGTGTCATAATGAGAAGGTAACCGAACTCTACCATACAAATGTTACTGAGAAGCTGATATGGATAGGCGCGACATTCTTTCGCTTTAGCATTAATTGATGGCGACCATTTGCCGGTAAAGTATCCCCCGAATGCATACAATCGCACGTAAAGCGTAGGCTAAGAAGTCTAGTTTCAAGATGAATTCATCAAGGACGGCTTGAATGGTGGTAAGAGGGCTGCTGCATTGTTGTTGCAAGCCGTCAAGGAGGAACTTGGGACTCAGCATCCGCTCACAGCTCACGACCTGCAAGTGGTGATACGTGTCTATGCGAACAAGCAAGGGCTAGCCAAGACCTATGAAGAGATGAACGTTATCACTCATGCTGCGACATTCGAGCATTTTATCAGCGGGTTCAACACTAGCGATGCCATGTGCGATTACGTTGACGTGGGTAACAAGAAGAGAAGTTCGGATGAGAAAATGGAAGGTATGCTAGCCATTGAACCACCGTCGCGTATGTCGTATGCTAACACTTTGAAGCCATGTTTCGACACGGTTTGCTGGACATCCATTGCAACCATGTACTGTTTAGTGGCACAGCACACAGTGGGTGCACTCGACTACTCACTCCATTTGTGGCGCACGAGGAGATCTGCAGACAAATCACTCTCCTCGAAGGGCCTTCGTTCGCCCAGGAATCGGTTCAAGTCAAGAACAAATTCCGTTCAGTTCAATTATGCAACGTGTTCAGGACCCAGAGACTGGATAACACGGAGAGCATAAAACCGCCCCATGCTCGCCTTCCCACGCCGCCGTCTGATCACGTTCCTAGCGATGGGAAGCCACTTCGTTCAAATTCTTCGAATCTAAGCTGCGA
The DNA here is from genome assembly GCA_004335185.1 of Phoma sp. RAV-16-625. Lineage (NCBI taxonomy): Eukaryota > Fungi > Ascomycota > Dothideomycetes > Pleosporales > Didymellaceae > Phoma > Phoma sp. RAV-16-625. The sequence continues at coordinate 38,002 of SAUA01000117.1, forward strand.
CGAGCCGACCAACTCCACCAATACCACTGGCCCCAAGAAAGGCAAAGTTTTGCAGAACAAACAGGGCCAACGTGTTGATTCGCCACTGAAGTACTCAAGCAAAGAGTTTGCTGACTTAAAAAGTCACAAGCTTTGCAATAACTTCTATCTTCTTGGAAAGTGTTTCTTCATGGAGAGGTCGGGGAAATGTCAGCACGACCACACGGCAGAACTCAGCAGCAAACAGATGACAGTTCTACGGGCTTTTGCTCGCCAACTTCCTTGCCGGATAGGACTGGGCTGTAGGGATGCGGGTTGCATAAGTGGACATCGTTGTACACGGGAAAATTGCGTACGTGAGAAATGCTGGTTCCCGCAGGATATGCATGATGTAGATACGACCGTAGTTACTTCAACTTGAACGAAGTACCGTAATCCAACTCCTAATCAATCGTGTTTTACAAGGTCTAGTACATCGCCATTTATTTTCGTTGAAGTAATTTGGAAGTACCGAATCCCCTTCGAGGGCTGAGTCTTATCGCTCAGCACTAATTCGCACATGTCGTCATCTCAAACAATGACTCTGTCTTGTTTCCGCGTCTTTGTGTATTCATGTAGGGCTATCGTGGGATCTTTTGTTGGTGTCTTTGCAATGTCCTACGTGGCGACAGAATCTCGTTGGGCGTGGAGACAGTTTTTTTCGCTCCATTGACACAGACTGCCATCAATCCATAGCGAGCTATAAATTGCTTGCAACCACGGTTGTCGCTCTTTTTGTACTGTGTCTTGCCGCAGGGTGTCTTTCCGTGGTACTGTAAGTTGTGGATTCGCAATCATCTCAGATCTCACGGGCTTGCTAAGACAACGGTTGATCCTCAAAATAGACATGAGCCTGGCGCTCGCTAAATTAGTCGGGTCTGCGTTGCGATTCCAACAACAATGAAGCCTAAGACTATCGTATCTCGTGAAGACGAATCCGGTAAAGCCGCTGCGAAGAGCGCTAGCGCGTGGGCCGCAGATAGCCACGTCACACCCGACGCACCAAAGAAAATGCCCCAGGAGATGCTCGACCCATACAAATTCCTCTTTACGCTTGTGGACTTCACACAAACATGGTCACCCTTCACATTTCAGAAGGACCTTTTATGACCGGAGCTGCACTACATCGTGGTAGAGGTCCGCGTCTGACAAGGGCTGAGTCGTTCCACCCGGACGAACAAGGGTACCTGGGAGGGCCCGAATTCGATTACTCGCCGCTACGGCTGGAATTCAGTTATAACGGATGGCACAGGACAATAGCATCCTTCACATCTCATTACAGTGCTCCCTCGGAGAGGCGCTCAGTCTCAAGCGATCATGTGCGCAAAAGTGACTACCAAGACAGGAAGTCCAACAAGTACGCCTCATTTGTATCGCGTGTGCACAATGAGGTGCCTCGTCATGCTATCATTGGAAAAAAGCAAGGCCGGAAGCGCGGTACGAACTTTAGCGAGATACCCTTCCGCTCAGAGACGCTATGCAGCAGATGTCAGACCATCAACATTGAAACCTTATCAGTTAATGGTGGCTACGTTCATTCGAGCTTGGATATCATGGAAAAACAAGCAAAGACTTGTACAATGTGTCAAATCATGTTCAACGAGCAAGATACTGGCTAAAGGTGGACAATGGATAGGTACCAAATCGTGCTCTCACTTCAAATTCATCTAGAGAACACTACACACTCATATCATCTGAGCAGCGAGTCTCCAGGCAGTGACCTGAAGCGAGTTCTGTGGATCGATACTGTGGATACTAGGCCACATAAGATTCCTGAGGGTAAACGAGGTCAACTATACCACAGCGACGACTCCGGAAAGTATACTCCGAATCCAAACTTCTTGAGAGACCCGGTTGTTCGTGGACGACCACTATTGTGCTATACCGACGAGAACGATCCTGCCAGAGTCAAAGGTGTGCCGTGGCTGCGCGCTGTCGGGGAAAACACTGCATCCGATCACTCACTCAAAATTGCGAAAGGGTGGCTTGAGAAGTGCCTCGAAACAGAGCTCCATTCCACCTCTAAGTCTGCAGACAGGCATAGCAGACAAACCATAAGCAATCATCTCGAGGTCCCACCTGGAGATCTGGTTCAGGTCCAGAGCACCCCGCAATTTGCACGTACAGAACCGCCACGGAAATTCGTGACTGGAGGCCCTGCCCGACTTCTTGTGATCACCTACCCTGATGATGTCGAGAACTCGAACCTCCACCTGATCGAGGCGGATGGAGCCTACTATGTATACGCCACTTTGAGCTATTGTTGGGGTAAAATGGACCCTACATGGCTGTGCACGAGAAGCAATGTGGATCAGTACCTGTCGCGTATCGATCGCAAAAGTCTCCCAGCCACAATCCGCGACTGCATCGTCATTGCAGCCACCTTGGGCATACGGTACCTCTGGATCGATTCACTCTGCATAATCCAGGACAGTGATTCGGATTGGGCCACTGAAGCTGCAAAGATGGGGGCAATACACCACCAATCTCTGGTCACGATAGCGGCTGCAGGAAGCTCGGACAGTGGCGGAGGTTGTTTCAACAGGAAATCGCAACCACGATTCGGGAAGGCGACACGAGTTCACAGATCAAGGCTGCAACTGCAACGGCAACGGACAAGTCGCGGGGACCAACGTCCAGATTTTGTCTCTCTTCACCCTAAAGATCGAGGGAATGGCCTCGTTCGTCTTGAGAGCTTGCTACAAAGCGGACAAAAAAGCCGTTTGTATATTGTCACAGGGCTTGTAAGCTCACCTAAAGATGGTGTATATGACGCGGATATTATTCACAGCCCTCTGTCCAGTCGTGCTTGGGTGTTCCAAGAGCAAGTACTTTCCCGTCGAACACTCTATTTTGCGCAGTCCCAGTTGTTCTGGGAATGTGAGCATTGTCGCTTAAGCGAAGACAATCGGCAGCAGCGACAAAATGACCATGTCTATCCGATCTTAGCCTACAATGAGCCACTTTCCACTCATGCTGTCATCCAGGGGTGGTACCAAGACACAGTGGAATCATATTCGGCCTGCAATCTTACCCAGAAGAAGAATAAGATGATCGCCATTAGTGCAATTGCCAGAGCTACGTACATCAACAGGAAAGTCGAGTATCTCGCCGGCCTCTGGAAAGACTGTATCCTCGCAGGCCTGCTTTGGCGACGCAGCGGTCCGGGACGCAAGAGCAAAACCTATTCCAGCCTGTCATGGTCGTGGGCTTCGCAGGAATCAAGCGTGCATTATGGTCTTGTTTTCAACAGGTCTGCCCAGTCCTACGGATTCGGCCTGAGGTCATCGAAGCACATGTAGACACAGACCCGACGAATCCTTTTGGGGACGTCAAGAACGGATATTTGAAGCTGCGTACATTAATCACTGTGGGCTGGGTCATGCGCCGGAGTTGGCAATTATCCTCAGAAAGGGGCAGGCGTCCGAGCACGGGCGGGTCCAGGCGGTCGAGCGCTTCTGCACAAGAGTTTTTCTTCCTCAATAAAAGCACTACGTGTATTTGGCGCGCAGCAGCAACGATGGATGACGACGACTACTCTGTTCATGAAGTCAAGGTCGCTTTTCTGAGCAACTCGTATCGGGACTTAGTAGCACTGGTGCTGGAGCCGGTGATTGGGGAATTTCAAACATTCCGTAGGGTTGGAATAATGGTATGGAAGGAAACTCCCGGACCAAGTGCCCTTGAAGTAGGGCTGCCTTGGGAACATGAGACTATTACAGTTCTATAATGCACAGCGGAAAAGACGTCTCATGATAGCTTAGCTTTTTCTGGGGGATTACTTACTTCTTGTTCTGTGTCTGGAGCATAAATAGTGCGGTCTTGCCTCATCCGTGTCCACTTCGCTAGCGTACAAAGCGTTTCTAGTGACTCAGATACCTGCTCCATACAGTATCTATATGCTTTGGGCAGTGCTTAGCTGATCATTCATGCTTTGTGGTTCTTCGAAGCGCAGAACGCTTCCTGTAAGTGATCTGTTTGGTGATGAAAGTGTGCTCTCTACAGCCGTTGTCTCAGATGGCATCGCTTTAAATTCATCCTGAGGGTTGTTTTTAATTTTTCTACTACTAGGATAGGCTGGAGCCGTGTCTAGGTACAACGAGAGAGTACATATTGCGATCTCCGCCTCCCTTGCGCAGATATACTCACACAATTCTCTTGCCGGGTAAAACCACTATAGCTACCACCCCATACCCGCCATACTGTGACTACCCAGAAAGAAGAGTGAAGAATTCTCAGACCCTGAGAGCTACAGACTCAGAGCTCCAAGAGACTGCTCATCTAAACCCATTTGCCAATCTCAGTGGTACCAGAAGGGAGAGTAATGCATTGACCAGTTGCCAGGCGGTTGCCAACGTTGTGTTCATCACAGCCGGCTATACTTCATTAGATTGTGAAATCTTAGTTGACAGGTTCACTTACTAAAATACCATTGACCAGCGTTGCCATCCCCTACAACTAGAAATACGGCTCCAGTACGCCCATCGACTTGGTGGCAAGACCACAACGCAGGAGAGGCGTGGCTGATGATGTTTCGATCGTTGTTGCTACAAGGTCATCAGTACATAGTTGAGTATAACTTGGAGTAACATACCAATCATCGATAGAGGCATATTGATTCAGCTTGGGGCTTGCAGCCAAGACGCCTTGTCCGAGGACAGAAGTGAGAACGATAGCATAAAATCCCTTCATCTTGATTGAAAGTTTGGAGTTGTTGGCAGAGTGAAGTTGAGCGATGAACAGTGAATTGTTGAGTTGAGTGATGAGTGAAAAGAGAGGAAACTGCTCACGTTTATATAGACACAGAGACGGCGAGGATAGTTGGTGGCCTTGATGGCCTGAAGACGTACATCCATACCGGCAAGGGACTAAGTACGAAGCGAGTCTTCTCATACGGTAGGCTCGATGACCTCAAACGGCACCGGATGTCGCTGGTACTGTGGGTTTGTGCAACTAGCGTATGTCAGCTTATAAGCTGACCATGGGAAGTAGCTCGGTATATTATGGTACCTTCTTTCGGTCGCTGGAATGTCACTGTTGCTTACGGTCTTAGCGGCACAGACAAATGAGATTTTGCACGGGGACTCACAGGCAGTTCCAACCGGATCCTCTGCTTGAATGAATCGTCAGAGGCCAGTCTGAAGCAGATATTTGTGGACAGCAAAGAGATTTGATGCGGGTTCATCGCGTCGAGTATGGATCTAGTGAAGTAGACACACATCCAGGTATGGCTGCATGGAGTACCGGAGACGAGCCGGAGCGGCAGTGATTCAGCAGGCTTCTGTGCCGCTACTTCGCTCGCTGAGACTACAGCGGACAGTGACAGCCACCCGGTGCACTCGGCGCTGTAGTGATTGTGCGGCTAGCCAGTGGAAAGCAATGAGCGACACAGCCTATATTGCCTCGCAGCGGGGCTGGTCGCCTCGCAAGCATCGTCTGAAAAAGATGCAAAGTGCTATGAGAGGCGAAGACGATCGTTGCCTCATGATGTCAGCGTGGCTCAGTAGATGATGTTGTAGGTGGTGAGGTGTAAGATGTAAAATTGATTGGTTACACAAGTCGGGGACGCGCTATTGAGGTGAACAGACTGTGTAAGGAAGGCAGTGTATATTTTACAGGATGGACTCGTTCGTGTGCAAAGGCTCAGCGGCGTTGCGTACGTGTTGACATATCTCAGCACCCAGCCGAAGCAGAGGAGAGAGCAGCCTGCTTCTGTGAGGCTGTAGTCACGATGAGAAAGACCACGGCGAGGAGGAGCCTAGTGGCCTGTCAGCTGGGATTGGAAGGTTCTTCGAGAACCCTGGCTGGGAGAAGAGAGCCAGTGTGCCGCCCACCATCTTGTCGACCGCTGGTTCTACGCTTTACTTGTGGGGACACGACTCAAGACTTTCACGGTTCATGCGCTTTGTTGGTTAGCACACATGATACCCTGTGTTAGCTGGAAAAGCCCAATGCGACGAGACCGAATATCGATTAGCAGCGGCGCCCTGACAGTCGTGACTCCAGAAACAGGCTCTCGCAGCAGGAGGCAAACGGCAAGAACAAAAAGACAAGCAACTCGTTAATATTATTGGTAGCCCACTACGAGGTTTCGCTGTGCTGACGAGACGGTTGCCTACTCCACAGCGGGTCATCGTGCGTCACGCGTCACGTGTCAGGTTCGCGTTTAGGCAGCAGCGTGCACCGAACGCGATTACCAAGACCAACAACTCCACATTACACATATAGTATGAAGCGCAGCAGAATCTGATCATTTACGGATATACTTGTAATGAAAACATGATCTCCCTTCCATCTAAACATTACGAAACCCTCCTTTCCTCCATCCGTGAATCAATTTATGCCTCCCCTCGTGTCGTGCCCTTGCTATCCACCGAAAATCCCCCACTCACACCGATCTCCTCTCCACCGTTGCGAAGTCCCAGCCAAGTTGGTAATCGCGCACTCACCATGCGCCTACCTCGCCTTGTACATGCGAGCCCTTTTATGTATACCAGGACCGCCTTTAGTAAGAATCCTACGTAGTTCCCTGTCCTGGCCCCTCCATGTCTCAGCCATTGGAGCTTCACTCACGGTATCCAGATCCATCGGGTCTAGGTCCCCCGCATCAGAGGTCAAGTCCATTGCGTCTGACTCCCCTGCACCAGGGGTGCTTGTTGGCGTCTGATCCATTTGGTCTGGATCGTCTGTCGGTGTGCGATTCGACTCATCTGATCCCGGCGCGTCCGGCATCTCGTCGTCGTCGCCGTCACGGCGCTGTTGCGACCGAAGCGTTCCTTCCGCACCTCTGCCAGCTTCCATTTGAACCTGCACAGTAGCGTAAGCCCTGCCATCCTCTTCTGTTCCATTCTAGTCAGCTCCACCCTTCCACACCCAAACCAAACGCTACAGCTAAGACAAGTCCCGCTCGAGCTGACTTCCACATACCAACCGCAATGCATAGTGCCACCGTAGACATGTTCCCAGCAACTGCACACGTGAACGTTCCTGTTATCGACATCGCTATTTCCCTGCTGTCTTGCTACAGATCTTTAATGTGACTTGCACGGTTCGTCTGCCTGATGATGCACGTCATTTCTACAGCTGTGGGCTTTTTTCTTCCTACACAGCTCAGTCGCCAGGCTCCCAAAGCTCGTGTCAAGTGCACATTTGATGTTCCGCGTCCCCTCTTAACGTTCGATAGCCCCACTTCTAGCTTCACCCACAAGTGGTTAGACCAATTTATGGGCTTACAAAATGACATTTTTGCACTCTCCCTGCAAAACACAGCACCTTGTTACCCTGGTGCCAATAAGAAGCTGCCCGCCCTGTAGTCTAAGCCTTATCGAACGCTCAGGGACACGGCCGCTATTTGGCACTCTTCCGATTTATCTTGGTCAACGCGCACGAAGTTTGAGATCCTCCAGAATCATGGTTTTGTAGAGAATAGTTCCCCCTACAGATCTGTCTTTCAAGGATTCTGGATCAGACTGTTGTTTTGGATAACGTGGAGAAGGTAGTGCTGGGTGTGCTGCTTTTTTGGTCACCCGAGGTGCTTATGCATTCCCCACATGTTCATCTGCCAACCATTATGAATCTTGAGGTTCAGCGAGATAGATCCGCGTGTCTTCACAGCTGTAGGGACGGATAGTAACCTGATGCAGCGCAGTTCAGAGCAAGAGGTGATGCGATCTTTGGTTTGGTGTTGTTGCACGCTCGCACGCCACGCCAGCGCGCTCTGCCAGCCACAGCAGCAGGTGTAGTGCGAGCGAACCACGCACATATGCTGCATCACGATATGAGCCTCCTCAAAATAGGTAGCCAGCATGTAAACCTCTATTGCGCGACCCCTCACATCCTCACCTCATGCCAAACAAACCCCACACTCTGCTCCAGGTCAACGCAAACCGACGCGGTGCAGCTCCGCAGGCGCGGTGTCCAAAGACTAGAGCGCGCATCCTTTCACGTGTTGTACAAATCCACATCTCCTCGTACCCGGAACGCCTGCAGAAGAATTCAGTTTCGACTCGAAACTTCGACTGGAAATGAAAGTTGGTTTGGGCCCGGGCCGCAACGTTGCGGGAGCAGCCTGGCTGGCGGGTGCTAGGTAGGCGGACTGCGGGGTCCGGTACCTGGTGCCGCGCCGTCGCGAGACACGCAACGTGGCCGTGACAGACGACGGCGCGCTAGCTTCGACGTTAATTCAGCAACTTGTCTCTCTGTTCTAGAAGATGTGGAGTTTTCGTGATACAGTTGCGCCCTTCGATAACACGTAGATCAGGACTCAGTAGTGCGAGGGCGTGCTTGGTCCTCAGGTCCTGGCGCCTGGCGAGTTTCAGCTGTCCCACGTTAACTCCAGAACCACCTCCACCGCCGTAGACTCGTCGCGCGACACGATGACCACGCCCTAGCACGCCGTCGAACCCGAATGCAGTGCTCCGAAGCACTCGTCGAGCTCGATCCTCCGTATCGCACGTCCACACCCGCCCGGTAGCCCGAATGTCGCGACACGCGTGTCTGCGCAGCTGCACCAGAAACACGCACATACACACACGCACTGCGATGTTGCGCTGGACTCGCGACGAGGATACATGCATCTGCGCCTGCTTACATGTGTCGTGGTATCGGTCATGCGACTGTCGCAACTGTCCAATGCAACCCTCTCTGGCGTCGGCCGAATGGAGCGTGAGATTCTTAAGGTGTCATGCAATGACGACTTGGCAATGCCGAAGCAGTGTAGCGTTTCTAGCCTCGAATGGAGGCTGAGATCTGGCTCACATGGCCCGGAATTGTCTTGTTTCTTGGCCGAAGTAGAAGCTGGTTCGGGATGTTTATGAGTATAAAGGGCTCCCGTGAGGTACAGAGTTCAGCTCGATAGCGCATTCTTGGCCTAGAGAAAGGTCGAGTTGGGAATATGCTACGCTTGTCTGTGCCACCACCTATGGGTCAGGCTTTCGAGGGATAGCGAGGCAAGGGCCTGGCGGAGTGACGAGGCATCGCAATGGAAGGCATTCCGGAAATATGGAGAGAGTAGATTCCACAGAGAGTCTCAACATGACAAAGCATAAAGTCCTCGACATCTCAAGCCAACTCAGCATCTACATAGTAGAATCAATTCCAGTTTGATCACCGCCTTCCTCCTCGCAGGTGCTTCAGCGATGCCAGCCCTGCTCACCGCTCAGGAGCTGGACGACACCTGCCTGGGCACAGAGATGGAAGGCTGCACAATCCCGGCCATCTTCTCTTTCAAAGATATTCAGGACCTCGGCATGTTCTAGCGTCTACACATCTTCGAGCGCGCCACCGATTTCAAACCGGAGGCAACTGCGCAGCTCGTCAACGCAACCCTCGCCGCAAGAAACGGAAGGCGAGAGAACCCAACACCACCATCAACATAGGCGAAGACCGCGTCGACTACGGCTGCGACGCCTCAGTCCGCAAGACCATCGGTGAAGCCATTCGCGCGCTCTGCAAGAATGGCGCATGCAACGACATGCGTAAGTACACGCGCCGCGTCGACTGAACCAACGGCCGCGCCATCCATAAGAAGAACATTGAGGTGCACGCTACTGGGCCTTACGCAGGCAAGAATGCACGTCATTGTCTGCAAGAGGCAGCCCTGGCGACGGCCAACGACAAGACCGCTCGGCCTGACAAGCCGTACTTCCAGATCGGCAACCAGTGGTGGGGATACTGCAACATGTCAAAGTTGACCAACTTTTTTTAGGTTGACTGCCGTGTAAAAGGGGCTGTTAAAGACCAGATTAAGCTCCACGTGAAGATGTCTGACACTGACGGTGTGTAAAGACTGGGACTGTACCGCAACTGTTCTTGCTAGATAATGTGACTGACCGAGTTGTCAGGCATGTGCATCTCAAAGGCCATGTTCACGGCTGTCGCAAAGGTTGTTAATTCTATTGGCGGTCAGTTCTTCGGTAGGGTTCGCAAGCTCAGGGTTGCTAGTCTGGACGCCGGAACGACCATGCTCGACACCGAGATTCAAGTCTCCAATCTGTTCCACATAGGTTCTGAACAGAGAGGTGTTTGTATCTTCGGGGCTGGATCGCAGGTCTAGTGGCTCGCAGTCATGCTCGGACATGATGGCTTTGCATACGCTACCATCTCATCTCACACCTAGCTTCTACTAGAATAAGAGCTTATAGTTAGTGTGCCTTTATCTGGCTTTATAAGTAAAGTATCTGCGTATGTCAATCGCTTAATTTCACTTACTACTTTACCACACGTATCATGTCAAGGAAGATCTGTTTCTCATAATGAACACACCTACTTTCTATACAATATCTAGCTAAAAAAAAAGTATGCACAATATCAATCTCTTATCTCCACTTCAGTAGTCCTTCTTCTGTCGACTGTATACATCACTCCCACTCTTCCACTCTCCAAACCCCTTCATCCTACGCTCCATACCCTCTCTTCCCTAACCATCTCCATCATCTCAATCATCACCACCCTTCCCCCTCCTCTTTGTACCCCCCATCCCAACACCCACTCAAAACACCCAAACAAACCGCGTAACCAAACAACAAGCGACCAAAACCCCCCAGCCCAAACCGTCACCGAAAACTCGCTACCCAACCCCCTCAACCACCCCCACACAACCGCCGAAACAACCCCACAAACGGATGCACGTTCTCGAAATCCTCCAACCGCTGACGTACGACGAGGAGGGAGTGTTCGTAGCCTGGAGAAAAAGTGCCGTGACGTTGCTGGTATGTAACTAAGGTATCGATGTCGTCGTCGCACTGTAGCATTAGCTCGAAGTTTAGGCGTTCGATCGTGTTGAGCATCTCCATCACAACAGTGCTAACTACCGCGCGAGTTACAGCGCCATCGCCGAAACGGGAAATAAGTCCCAGCGTGTCGTCGATGGCTGTTTCCAGGATGCTGTCAGTAGCTGTGCTAGCGTTGTGAGTGTACTGAGTGTACACTAATTGCAGGATGAGGTGCAGGGTGGGGTGTGTGCGTTTCCAGGTGTCCAGGGTGTGCTGGATTTTGGTGCGACGGGTGGTGGCGGAGCGGGAGGCGGCTTGGGCGTAGCTGGGCTGGACGGTGTTGAAATTGCTGGGGTTGGGTGCTTGGGTGCTGGTGGAGGGGAGGGGTGGGAAGTCGGTGTAGCTGTGTGGGGTGAAGTTCATGAGGAGCTTTGGGGGGCTGGTGGGAGCTAGGAGGTAGTGATTGAGCGTTACAGGTTTCGCAGATGGGAGTGTTTAAGAATAGGGATGTTTTGGTGTTTGATGGTGGAAGACACACGTGGAACTACTTTTGAATTATACGACCTTTGTCTCAGTGTGGTAGATCTGCCAGCTTCTTTGATGTCGTAGTGTAATCTTCTGGAAGTGTCGGACTAAGTCTGGGATCTCCATATCTTGGCATTCGCTGGGAGCGTACGTGACAGCAGTGAACCTTGTTGATACCTGAACGATCTCCGTGAGATATTGGAAGAACGTGCACGAGAGCATATCCTATGGCGTCTCATAGTTGTTTGACATGGTCTGGGATAACAAAGATCGCCCGTGTACAGTCTTCATTGGTGACTGTTGTGTCATCATTGATCTAGCACCGTCTAGCTATCTTTGCATATTGTGCTAGCGTGTCGAGATCCGTCAACGCAAGTAGACATCTTTGATTTCTAGTGCAGGAGGTGTAAAATCTTTCAAATCATCTTCAGTGTCACGTTTTTAGCTCAGACACGGGTGGGTGGTAATTTGAATGATAACATCTGATGTAATATGATGCGGTGCGTAGGAGATCTGCCACAAAGTACACGTTTGGTAAATGAGATGACGACGTGAGCAAACATCACGTCGCTGGAAACAAAACGCTGTATCAGTGGGCGATGATACACCCAAGATCCTCGAAAACGGGCGCTAAAATACAGTAAGTTGCCCGCTTGTTTTCGACTATATGAGCCAAGACTGTGTAATGCCACAGCAAAAGGAACGCGAATTTGAGCACGTGATAGACGAACATGTACGCGCACAAATTATCTTACAATTGACCACTGAGTGATACTGGACTGGAATCTACTTCCATAACAGTGAAAATTCTCTTGAAATTTGCGCAAGAGCAGGGACAAAAATACAGCTAAAGGGTCATTCATTTCCTAAAGCAAGCCGGCATCGAGATCGAGACGCGCGTTCTCTTACGTCTGGCAAAGAATCTCCACGGGCACTCCACTGCAAATCGAGGCGGCAAGGCGGATTGAGAACTATTGTCTTTCAACACTTCCTTAGGTTGCTTCTAGATCGCATGTGTTCTACAAGGTCGTGGCGGTCGGGTTGACCAGGCTGAAATGATTCCAGGTATAAGCTTATAGACCTTAAGCATATCCTCTGCGTTGAAGTTGAGGTGCACGTCTCGCTCGTCCTTCCTCCCCTTTCAACCACAGATGGGAGTGGACATCTAAGCAAGGTTCCTTCGTTCAGCTCGGCAGTACAATCAACGAGCTTGATGGCAGACGTCCGGAGCGTTCGAGTAAAAACCCCATTATCCACTAGCTCAATGTAAGCTGCTCCAGTCGTATAATAAGCTCGTTCATCTCCAGGTCTTTGGACGACAGGTCACCAGTTGGGGATGATAGATTTGTGCTTGCTCCTTCGTCGATGATCTTCTGCACTAACGCCAAATCTCCGGTGCAGGCTTGCGCACTTGGGTGCTCTGATCTGGAAGTAGAATTAAACTCTTTGTGAGCGAGTTCGTACAAGCCCAAAGCTTCCTGGTAGCAGTGTTGTTCTTTTAAGACGTAGGCAGTCCAGCACATAGCTTCGAGTGTTTTTAGATGCTCTGGTCCAAGACTAGACTCGTAGCCTTCCCAAGCGCGCTTGTAGAAGACCAAAGCCTCCTGGTAGCGGTGCAGTTCTTTGAACATGTCGGCAATCCAGTGAATTCTGTCCAGCGTATCTGGATGCTCTGGCCCGAGAGCAGACTCATAGCCTTTCCAAGCGCGTTGGTAAAAATCTAAAGCTTCCTCGTAGCGATGCTGTTCACTCAACATGCCGGCAATCCACTCGATACTGACCAGTGTATCTCGATGGCTTTCTCCAAAAACCTTTACTCGCAACGCTAGCGTCTCGCCATGCAGCTTCTCCGCCTCCTCCCATCGTCTTTGATGAAGGTACGTCAACGCCAGATTGCCCATGCTTGTCAGCGTGTCTAGATGGTTGTCTCCTAACTTTATCCTGCGCTTCTCTAGTACTTGCAACTGTAGCTCTTCTGCTTTATCCCATCGCCCTTGATGAAGGTACGTGGACGCCAGGTTGCCCATGCTTGTCAGCGTGTCTAGATGGTTGTCTCCTAGCTCTATCCTGTGCTTTTCTAGTACCTGTAACTGTAGCTCTTCTGCCTTATCCCATTGCCCTTGATGAAGGTACGTGGACGCCAGGTTGCCTATGCTTGTCAGCGTGTCAAGATGGTTGTCTCCTAGCTTTATCCTGCGCTTCTCTAGTACCTGCAACTGTAGCTCTTCTGCTTTATCCCATCGCCCTTGACTACAGTACGTCAACGCTAGGTTGTGCATGCTTATCAACGTGTCTAGATGGTTGTCTCCTAGTTTCATCCTGAACTTGTCCAATACCTCTTCTTGCAGCTTCTGCGCCTTTTCATGTCGTCCCGCAAGTGTATATGCATGTGCCACCATCGCCATGGCCCACCACGTGTCTTCATGCTCATATCCGAGCACCTTCTTCCGTGTCTTCAGCGACAGCGCCGCTAACTGCTCAGTTTCAGTCGCGTTGCTTCTTTCCAATGCGTAATATGCAGCACGATACAGCAGCGTAGCCCAATGCAACAGCAGCATGTTGCCCTCTGGCTCTTGGTTTGCCGCCCGCTTGACGTGCGCAAACAGCGGACTGCACACGGCCCAATTCTCATAATATCCCATTGGAAATACTGCGTTAAGGTTGGTAATGAATTGACCTCTCCAATGCTCCAGGTTCTCATTTGCCTCTAACCAGGTGCGAGTGGCAAGCTGCACGAGTGCGTGCATCTCGAAGCCTGTGCCATCGGTGTTGACGGAGATGAAGCAGAAGCTGCGCAGCGCTGTAATGTCTTCCTGAAAATTGTCGTCGTCGTCGGCGTCATCCGTAGAGTTACTGGCGAGATTATGTTGGGAGTCACTCTGGGTGCTGCTCTCGGTATCGTTCTCGACGTCAATCTTGGGATTGTTAGTAGAGTCGTTCTGGAGATTGCCGTTTGTGGACCCGGGTTGCATCTTGTCTTCCTCCTGACAGGTCTGTGCAGTGGCCTCATCGCCATCTCGACTGACCCTACTTCCATCATGCTTGACTCGTACTCGTAGAACACTTGGGGGGATCCCCTGCCTGTCAAAGAAGCTCATGAGCGAAAGGAGGTCTGCTGCTGACGGTCGCACCCGCTGAATGTGTTCGAAAGAGATCTGCCACGTTTTGATGATCGAATTTTTTGCCTCTGGATCGCGCCGAAGCTGGCCCTTGTCGTACTTAAGAAGGCTTGACCGCTTGTGCTCGCTTTTCTTGAATTGGTCTAGATATTGCGACACCGAGCAAAGCGGCGCTCTCTGCGAGATGTACGCAGCAGCCTGCGCAATCGCGAGTGGCATGTGCTCTAGCCAAGTCACAAGTTCGGCAAGCTCTGTGGTATTCCCTTTGTCTGCTTGCGCGCCCAGCTTCTTTCGAAGTAGCGCCAGGGATTGTGCCTCATTCATCGGGTCCACTCTTATGATGTCTTGCTCCTCCACTAGCTGTAGTGCAGCTTCTTGATTCCTCGTCGTTACAAGGATAGCGCCTTGCTCGCAGTGGGGGAGGTAGTCCCGCAGTGGTCGGGTTGCCGTTTCGGAGCTCGTATCCTGAGCGCCGAGCAGGAAGCTGGCGTCATCCACGTTATCCAGCACAAGCAGCCACCGCTCCTTGCAATGTGCAAGCCAGTCGTGCACTGTTTTGAAGATACTCGTCTGGGGATTCTCCCTTCCTGCGGCTTTGACGCGGTCGGCGATGTCGTGAAAGCTGCGCTCAAGGCGGGCGGCGCTGCTGGCGTGGGCCCAAAAAACCCATGTGGTTGGCGACGCATCACGCGTGCGCCAGGCGTGCTCTATGGCAAGCTGCGACTTTCTTTGCGTTGGTCAGTGTCATTCTTGATTTGTGGTGTAGTGGCCGAGTATGGCATTATGATCGAACATGGACTAGCGGCTGTGTGTGGGGGTGTGTGGGGTCAAGCAGGCTACTCACCCTACCCCGCCCAGCCCGACGAGTGCAATCCGCGCATTGGGCAACACGCATCGTTCGCAAATCTCGTCGAGCAGCGTGCCTCGGTCGATAAACTGCTTGTCGCGAGCGAACGGTATCACGATCGAGGGCTGCGGTGTGTCCTCGCGTCGCTCTTCAGGTGCGACACAAATCAGCCTTGCGTAAATTGTTGTTGCGTTTAGATCGTGTCACTGCCTACTTACCGGTGCCAGTGTTGGAGGCGTGGAACGTGTTCGTCACTGACCCATAGATGTTGCCAGCCTCGAAGCCTTTGTTCCCATCGCCAAAAGTCGCTGAAGAAGTCATGGAAGGAGTTGAAGTTGAGTGTCAGCAGCACGGCGCTTGCGAAGGTCTTTCAACTGCAGCATCAGGCTGAGGCTTAGCCAACGCTGAGTAAAAGCGCCATTGCCAAGCTTCTCACGTTTCGCAGCCTCGCACCTATTGGTGGACCGGGCGGCGGTCATAGCTATAGAAAGAGAAGTGACAACACTGCCTAGCTTCAGAAAACACCATTCTGACGATGAGAGAAGACGCAGTCACCAGGCTAGGTAAGCTATTCAGAATGCATGTTCAACCAGACTCGCTAATTCCCTAGTCATCACGGCGCCCTCGGCGTGCCAAAGCCAAGTCTTGACGTGGGACAAAGTAGCAAATGTGAGGTCGCTGAACTCCTCACGCATGCATGGCTCACCAGATTTAGGACCTCGGAAACAGACAGGTACAGGTCATGTGGGTTGGCAGCGTGTATCTGGGGTTTATGTTGATGCCTGACTTGACACAGATTTGCATCGACCAAGTCCTTCGTCGAGACTGCACCGCAGCTTCGTGACAGCCTTGAGAAACATTTGGACATCCCGCGATATTTCTTCAATAGGATGTATCTCCAGTCAAACGGCTTCGCTGGCCATGACGTCCAATTTGACCGTGATGGGAAAGTGGAGGGCTATAGTAAGAGAAAAGAAGCATCTCGCAAAATTACTCTGAAGCATCTAATAGACTACAGCGCACTGGTCTCGCTTTATTGTGAAACAGACTTATGAGGTACTCCTGCCGAAGCGGACGTTTACACCTCATTTGTCAAACTACCAGTCAGGACATAACAGCCCCACCGACATTGTTCCCGTTCACGGACCGCAGAGCATGCAGTTTGGATGGGAGTGGTACGAGATGGGATTTTTCATGTCTTGGAAGTCGTCAGGCCCATCGACATTGATATGTTTTGACCTGCCCACCCAGTCCCAGTCAAGCATCCAGAGAGCGCTAGAGTCAAGGTCTGTAGACACTACGAATCCGCATTCCTTATTCTTGTTCGTCGCAGATGAGCTACTGCACCTATACGATGACTCGGTGTGGTCCATTAGAAACCACATCAGCCAGTGGGAAGCGGTGAGTCAGGTTCTCTGACGCTTTATAGCTCATGTTGCACAGGCTAACCATCAACAGAGAAGAGCAATGGAGACGGACTATCTCGTCTTGCACGAGATAGCAAGACACGGTGTACACGTCAACGAGACGTTGAGGGTAGCCATGACCTCTCTTGATGCCGTGCAGCAACACCACGAAGAGCTGCGTGCAACAATGACCCTCGACAAGGCCTGGGATGAGGTAGGGAGTCGCCTGACCTTCCAGCACCAATTCATCGGAAACTTGCTGCAGAGATCGACTGCGAACAATGCTCGTATCCAGAACGAAATCACTCTGGTAAGGCAGATTCTACGCAATAGATGCACTGGCTTACAGCAATAGTCCTTCAACGCAGCAGCCCAGAGAGACAGCAAGATACAAGTGCGCATAGGGGAGGAAGCGAAAAGGGAGGCTTCCGCAATGAAAGCCATAGCGATAGTCACGATGACCTTCCTGCCTGCCACATTTGTTTCCGTAAGTGGTTCGATTGAAGGCATGAAGCACACTGACGAGCTGACACAAACTCACAGACCATATTTGGAACAAACTTCTTCTCTTTTGAGCCTCGTGCGGGTGGAGACGGCACGTCTTTCGCTGTGTCTGGCCACTTCTGGATTTATTGGGCTGTTTCGATTCCGTTGACTGTGGCCACGCTTGCATTGTGGCTATGGTGGAGCCGATCAGGAGGTCGGTTGAGCGTGGCCATGGGAAGATCCACAGCCTTGTCCACCGTTTAGCCATGAGCTGAGCGTGAGAAGACCTAATCGATTGAATGAGATGTTGCCTTTTAGTCCCTTAAGCTTATCACTTGGCCCCTACACCCACTACAGTCACCTTGCATGCTAATGACATCACACCTGCTTGCTCGTGATGCGAGTAAGCAAGGCTGAAACCAAGCGGTGAGCTAAGCAGCACGTACAAGGCGATTTTGTGATAGCTCTGTCAGTGCTGCTGCCTGCATTTACCATGTCATCTCCTCCTAGCCCTCCTCAAACACGAGAGCCGCCATCAAAGCACGCACGCCGCCGCTAGGAACCACAACCGACAGTCAACATGGCCAAGAACCATCGTTTCACTATCGCTTGGATCTCGCCTCTGCCTCTGGAAAAAGAGGCTGCCCGACTCGTGCTAGACGAAGAGTATCCCCAAGAAGAGGTTCAGCATCGCGGCGTGTACTATCTGGGCGGGCGCATTGGTCAGCACGAGGTTGTCATTGGGCTGCAACACAAGATCGGGATGAATGGGGCTGCAAACATCGCTGCGAAAATGTCCGCTGCATTCCCTAACATCAAGCATTTTGTGCTCGTTGGCATCGCTGGCGGAGTCCCTCGCTACGGCCCTGCTGGTGCTGCCAGCGAGATGGTGCTGGGGGATGTGGTGGTCAGCTATCCGCGGGGTAATTCTGGCGGGGTGGCGCAGTACGACAAGGGCGCTTGGAAGGGCGAGCAACTGGGACGCCTGATTTTCCGTGGACACACCAACGGCATCCCGGGAGATCTCTTAGCCGCGGTGAACAATTACCAGTCAGAAGGCTGGTCAAAGACGAATATCTCGGAAATATTGACCCAAATGCGTGGCAAGCTTGACGAGAAGCGTCGGCACCAGTACGACGATCCAGGTCCTATCCGCGACGTGCTGTACAAAGACGACTACGAGCACCAAGGAAGCGAGTATGACGATTGCAAGGACTGCTGCGACAGAGATCATTCCGATGCACGCACAGATCGAGGAGATGGTGCTGCCAGGATGGTAGACGAACCGTTCGTTCACTACGGTAACATAGCCTCCAGCAGCCAACTGCAGATATCCGCCAGAGAACGAAACCGGGTCCAGCTCGAACACGAAGTCATCTGCTTTGAAATGGAAGCAGCAGGGGTCATGGAAGAGCATCCTTGCCTCGTGATCCGTGGCATCTGCGACTATGCAGACTCCCACAAAAACAAGGGCTGGCAGAACTACGCGGCTGCTACGGCGGCTGCTTGCGCGAAAGGATTGTTGTTGAAGATTCCTGCGGTTGAGATTGGAAGTGCTGAGGCTTCTGCGAGTCTGGCTGCGATACCGTCTTCGGCAAAGTCGCCAGGCGTTTTTTTCGGGAGTAATAATCGGGGCTTCCAGGCTGGGAACATCTATGGACAGGTTAGTGGAATGACGTTTGGATAGCTTTAGTAATGTATTGGTGTTTCGATCTGGGGACGAGTGTTCTAGGATTGATTCGTAGCCAGGATGCAGAACTGGTGGTTGCATGTCGAGGTATCAAGCACCTCGTTCAACACCTACCTTAAAAGCTCGAAGCCTACTCCTTCAAAAGGCTCAAAACCTCTTCTCCCGGTCTGCTTCTTACTGCTCACCTGTTCGACTCATCACCCGGGATCAGTGAACCTTATGCCCTGTCGTCCAGCTGCGTTCCAACGAAGTCAGAAAAACGGCCCGAATTCTCTTCTCTCTACCCTGAAGCAGTAAAAGTCCGCTACTAACATTTAGCGAGCTGGACGCAAGGGCGGCTCATAGCTCTCGCTTGTTTCTGGTAGTCTCGCTGGTGGACGGCCAGAACGGTACACTAGTGTGTTGGGAGCAAGTGGGTTGATTGCGGGCGGCGCACGAATGATTGGCTAGTTGCTGGATGGCGGTTGGTATGTAACGCAGCCTACGCTACAGCTGCATTCTATATTAGATGTTTACATTACAAATGCATCATCTCGGATGAGGTTGTTCTGTTTGTTGTGCTCATCCAGTGATGCTCGTGCCGTCTGACACTACTGCCACCGTGGTTGCCTCGTCCAACAGTCTGTGCAGAACGATGATGTCTTTTCGAACGGTGATAGCGTTCCCTCATCAATCTTAGGTAGGCGCTCGAAGATGTATTTTCGAGGATCAGTGGTGGCTGCCCTCACGTGGTCGAGGGCGATGACGAGAACTTCAGTCGCAGGACCATTTCCACGCTCTTACCCGCCATGGACCCTGCCTTCCCAGATCGCTATAAGCGATAATATGCGCTGCAAGGCTGGCTGTTCTACAAGTCGATTGAGTCGACTACCTGAGGCGTGCGTTTGTCTTCGAAAATTCGGCTCCACCAGCCTAGAGAGCTTGATTGAGTTCGCAGAGTTTTGAGTCTATGAATACGATGGTATTGAAAGCTCTAGGTTAACGCAAGAATGTGCGGTAACAAAGGAGTGCACGAGATGTTTCTCGGGTTTGCTGGGTCTGTTGGGCTTGCTGGGTGGATGACCTCAGGGCCGGCTAAGCCGGGCACCCGGCTAGAAGGACCGACTCGCCTCGGCACCCATAAGCGCCTCGACACAACCCCGCAACGTGCCCGCTCAGTTCGTCTTGACGCGTCGCCTTGCGCGCTTACTTTGTCATCATGTCTTGTCACTGCCGCTATTCTCGACGCCACGATCATCCTGCTAATAAGAAGACGCGATTCTTAGACGATGTGACAGGCACCGCGCCAGCAGCTACACGACGTCACATGTAGTCTACCACTCGATTGACTGTGCAGTGAAGCATGATGTGTGCGAAGTAGAAACGTGCTTGGGCTAGGTAGTCGCGAACGATCTCATCAGCTCACAGGTCGATAGTTCCTCGTTCCCTTCGACATCACGCTGGAATTCCTTATTCTAAACTCCGCGATACGTTTGAAAACAGACTGTTTGATCCTGCACATCGCACACCGCTCACAGTGGCTCGCTCACCCTCATGCACATCTCCGTGACTTCAAAGACAACGACTGCAACTGATAGACACGCTGCATCTGCCTGTTTCTGGTGTCTGAATCGAATTGGACGGGCATCTCACCTTGTCTGTCTGGCGCTGATGGCAAATATGAATCTGCTGACCATTATAGATGTTGGTATCACCTCTTCAATCAGCTGCCATCTATTAAGGCGCGTTCACAACATGAAGTCACAGCCATACCCGTTTGTCCGCCAATAGTGGTATACAGGCGAGTGCCGTCTGTGCTGTACTGAGACAATTCGACTGGGTTCGAACTTTGATCGTGCTACTGTTGATAAGACTAACACGCTACGAATCCCAAGTCTAAGGTCGAACTTGGGCGAGTCCTGTACGACGATAGTTCGATCTAGCAAGCAAGACCTCGCGACCTTGAATCGCTGACGCTTGATGGACTGTCTGACTCGTCAACGCAAAGAACACTTGATGTTACGTGACAAGCGGCCCCACCGATGACAACTTCTCAGACCACTTCTCTTCCTCCAACTCGACTCGAGATGCCTTTGCTGGCCAAGCTTGACGAATTCCAAACATCCAGACAAGTACCCATCAGTAGGAGCTTACTATGCCCCAAAGCACTCGGTGCGCAGTAGACTAGAAGCCGCCAGTAGTCTAGGCCTGTCAATCTACGATCCCTGAGCAATCGGGTCATGCTTTGCTTCACCACTTTAGTACGGAGAGGAAGCCCGCCCTTGCCTGAGGCTGAAGTTGGCACCAGATGAAAACGACTCGGCTCCGGCCTATACGCGGATATGCACATGATCCGCGGACCTAGTTCAGAACACGAGATGAAAGTGACGCAATACCCGTTGTACCACATCGAAGAGCGATCGTAGGTCACAAGGGCCCGAAGATGTACGACCCGTCTGTTAAAAGCCGGTCCAGCAAAGCCCTAAGCACTCAACGCAACCGGGTCTAGCGACAGGCGCAGCCGATGCATTCTCAACGGGGTCATCAGAGCGAGGCATAGTTTTGTGATCCCACTATTGGACACAACTGAGTCTCATTTACGAGGCGCGGTAGACTTACCGAGTCAGAGCGATCATACTAAGCCCTATGCAGCTTGTGGCTTACAGTTCAGCTAGGGCGCCCCTGGGTCTAGATCCCCACATGTTTGCATCTAAGATCGCCTTTCGTACAAGCCGATTTGCTCAGCGGCTGTATGCGATACTGCAGGGAAACGCTTTGCGCGTGTCCATTCTACGCGTTACCTACTCCGACCGGATGAGTACTTGGCCCACTGAATGTGCCATAACATTGAGGACGACATAAACCAGGCCTGCTGAACCCTAGCATCTCCTTCATCAGATTCCACAACGTACTATCACGTACAGAACAGCAATCATGTCTGAAGAGCCGCTCACCCTTATCTCTGCCACTCCCTCCGCTTTTGCACGCATGCCACGCATAGCGTTGACCCTAAAGAACATTCCCTTCACCCTCGTCAACGAGATCCCCTGGCATGGCAGCACGCAAACGCCAAAATACAACCCACTCGAGAAGCTTCCGATCCTGCTCTTCCCCGATGACCGCGCTCCTGTCTACGAAAGCGCGCATATCCAAAATTATATTGTGGAGAAATACGCTCAGCGCGGCCCGCTACTGTTGCCTGGGGATCTAGACGAAAATCTCCTCTCGAAACAAATCGTTGCGCTGAGTGTTGGGTGTCTGGACGCCTTGGTACTATACGGGTGGGAAGTGCGGAGGCCGGTGGAGAAGCAGAGTGAGCTGTGGATAGCGCGGCAGATACGGAAGATTGATGGGGCGATGCGCGCGTTTAGCGGATACGTTGAGGGGGCGCTAGGAACGGGGACCGGGGAGTATGTGTTAGGAAAGGAACTGACTATTGCGGATATTGGCATCGTCTGTGCGGTTGGTGGAGTCGATTTTGTGGGGCTGAGAGAGGGGTGGCGGGTACAGTACCCAGAGCTGGCGGCCTACTTTGATAGGCTGGACGAGACGAGTGTCTTTATGGAGACTAGACCGGTTATGTTTGATCTATCTGAGGAGGTCGTTTAGTATGGATCCTTACTTAATGAAGATTATCTCCTCACTTTGGAGTACCTTGAGATTACTGAACAAGTATGACCTGGAATAACGGGGTCTGCAAGTTCGGCTGGGTTTAGTTGATCTCAAACACAAGCTTATTAGATGTTGACCATGCGTACAATGAACGGATTGAAGGTCAAGATTTCGAGTAAGAGCTTTGGTATTTCGAGACCTTGAAGACGGAAAGAGTGTACAGTCGGAACGACACAGCGACTGACACATGGTTGGCAAAAGACTGGCTGACTTATGATCAAGAACGGCGAAAGAGAGAAGGGTATGAAGGTACGGTGGCCTCTTTTGGTAAGAATTGTCCTTCAGAAACTGTAATAACAGGCAGACGAAGATAGCCTACTATCTGCGTCTGGCAGTCATCTCACGCGAAGTCTCGGATTGTGTAATATTCCTGCTGAGAGTCCTCGCTTTTTGGGTCCCAGAGTCTGTAAGCTTTGCACCACCATATCATAACTACCGGCTTTTCTCATAAGTTAGAACAACGCTTGATCTTTCTCCCGTTGACCCCTACACCTTCTGTGGCTGCGCATGCCCGCTATTCTTCCGCGCACCCCAACTTGATCACATTATGCACGACAGGTGTGAATGTGCTGTATTTTGCATAACAAATATCTCGCTTTTTCAAAGCGCAACGAAACCCGGGATTTTGTGCCCGGCATAGCACGCTTTGCGTCCTATACGAACGGACTTCACCCTCAGCTTAAGAGATCAATGCGATACGGTGAAAATCCATGACACCCTTGACACGGCTGAGCCCACTTACTCTTCTTCATAGCCTGCATGCGCCAATCGGCGCAAGCTTTACACTGAAGTGATTCTTGTGAGAAGTAAGTCCTTGGTTGTCAAGAGAGGAACGGTCAATGACTGGATTTACTGCAGCAATACGACGCGGCTTCCTGACCAGGAACGATGACAGCTCGGCAGTTGTTGCAGATTGGTTGGAGCACATCCATTTCCTCGATTTTTGTGCACTCTACAGGTTAAATGGGTGCTGCGTTACTCCGTCTGGGAAGCTCAGAGCCTTTGGCTTTGGCGTTCTTGCGTATAGCCCTTCTTGCCATCTTTGAGAATTTTTGGAACTGTCGCATGGCACATTTAGCGAGGTAAACGACATGGAAGGGTTGGGTGTGTTCTCACAGTTTCCCGCTTCGGTCTTGAGTTGTGCTTTTCGTCGTGTCTTTTGTGCCTCCTTGTAAACTTTGATCGTATTTTCTGGCACATCTCTTTGAGGAGCTTCTTGAACTCAGTATGCTGAGATTTGTTGAGCGTCACCTTTGTCTTGGATTGCATGTATCCAACATGGCTGAAGAGAGTCGATAGATTCACAAGTTGAACTATTCATTGATTGTTTGATTGAAGGTACATGATTGTGAAACTCCAGACACTTTATCTGGCTTGATGTAGAGCGACATCCAAAGTACGAATGCTGCAAGTTCATGACGGGGTATCAAAAGATAGAACAAAACAGAGTCAAGACCGTCAGCAAAGTCTCAAAACATCGGCGTCCACGGAAGCAGTGGCTCGCACTAATCTCCTACGCAAACACCAACACACTTCTTGCCCCAGCATGGAGCATTGGACAAGCAGTTTTTCCTGTACCATGGTACCCAAAACTCCTTCACCCATTCCATCACAGCCGTCAAGCCGGCCAAAACTTGATAAGTTCCAATTGGCGTGGTTGTGTCGCCGAAAGCAGTGTGACTTTTGATTGTCCTTGTAGTGTCTTTCCCATCAACGGCCAGGAGTAGTGTTCAGCGACCACCAATAACCATTAGCAAAGGTAGCGGCATATCGACCACGCCATCAGAACCGAGACTCATTCGAGTACGGAGACAGGCGAAGGTCATCATGGCCCATGATGCTAGCTGTGTGACAGCGCGGTTCGTAAATCCTTCTGGAACCTTCGTCTCGATTGATATGGCCATAGTTTTGTATCTGGGTTCTGCACCACTGGCGGTTGGTGACGTGTGGTTGATGCAGACATCATTTTTGAGAGCTCTTTGAACAAGATAATGAGGGACCAGATCTGTCTCGCATAACAGTGCGAAGTCAATCTTGTTTGCTGGCCCGGGAATGCCATCTTCATCTCTTGCAATATATACGGGATTTGCAGTGACAGTTGCCATATAGCGAATGAAAAAGCCCGGAACTTGCTCAACTGCTGCCTCTAACATCTTCTGATGAACGCTGATATTCCACTGGCTTTCATCCAGAGCGGTCCGCTCCAACTTCACTGATATCGCTGATATCTTCATGATCTCTTTCATCTGCACGACGACGTCTCCGGTTGTTATGGTCTTTTTTGACTTGTAGAGCCAGGTATCTTCAATCGGTTCGAAAAGCCCCAGCTCTTCCCAGTATTCCTTGGCAGCAGAAGGAAGAAATCTCTTGTGAATACCAATTCCGTGCAGTCATTTCCACAACCCCACTACGTGTGAAGGCCATTCGCTGGACTCAAAGTGACCAAGAATCTCTGGTTTGCGAGCGAGATGAGATAGATCGTTGGGATGATTGGATTTGACTGGGCTTTTAGGGTAACGACAAAGGAGGCGCTGCTTCTTCTGCAATGCGCTGGGAAGACCCGGAGCGGCTGCGGCCTCCTCGCTTTTTCAAGCTCAACTTTGGAGGCACCATACGTGCTATTCGGATTACAGGTGGATGTTGTCGAGATTGCGTATCCAGTCTGGGTGGTCGCTGCTTGATGACACGGTCGAGCCAGCGGTCACAGTCGGTTGGTGCAGCCTCTAGAAAGATTTCGCGAAAGTGGTGGAAGAGTGGCATGATGAGCAGGGGAGCGGGTTGATAACTGCTTAAGAAGAATCAAGGCAGTTTCCGTGAGCACAGTGAAACGTATTGCAATGAAGTGCAGTGAACTGTAGTGAAGTGCGGTGAAAGGCGTTTCTACGGTGGTGACTGCTGAGCTTCGAGACTAGAGATACTCGCAGGCTGCTAATACGGAGCGATTATGAATGGAACACTGGCAATCGTTGCAGTGTGCGGTCGCGCAGAAATTGTAAAGTACAGGCGCGTCCCCAAATGATCGCTAGCTTGTCGTGCGCAATGTTTTGATGCCTAGCGCACACGTGATTGCCAGCTTCCAAGATGATGTCACCCTGTTAGTAACCAAAAGAACAACCCTGACACAGGTCAGTCGTATTTTGCGTCTGCGCCGGCGAAAGCTGGACTGAAATTCTAGCCAGTAAGTACTTTACCTTACATCGAGCCTGCTCTCTAGCAGTATGTTTGCTTCAGTCTTGACAATCAACATTTACATCCCTTTATCCCAGGACCACCACATACAACCTGCCATTTGAAAAGGTCGTCTGTAGACTCACTTTTATCTGGAGCGGACTGCTTAACTACTTAGACCGTAAGTCTTGTCCGCTCCAACTTGTCAGCGTACAGCTTTATCTTCCGTACGAGCGTGTAACAAAGCTTGAAGTCAACACTGTCCATAGATTTGCACTTTAGAAGCAGTAGCTGTAGTTCTTGCATCAATGCTCTTCCAAATGCCTCCACGCTCGTAATAAGAAGCAGGCGCAAGACCAGAGGGTCGGTCATCGTAATATACCTGTCCCGCTCCTCCATCACGATTTCGAGATGAGCGCTGTACTCCACTTCCATGACTTCTGAGTAGATGTGGTGGTATACAAAGCATGTAAATGGCCACCAGACCGTCACTTTGTGTCGTTGTGTTATGGCCGCCGACCCTCACCACCAGAGCCTAACCGCCAATCACCAAACACCAATCACCATATCATATCACCATGCTACCTTCCACTAAGTCATTATTCTGCGGAATTGTCCTGTGTTCGCATCGTCGCAACGCCGTAGCCCTATCCGCCGCTTTCTATCTCTCCTCCTTCTTCCACTTGTAGACCGATATCTGAATATCATATATCGGCAAAGCAATGCTCCTTAACGTCTCGGTATCCCGCCACAAGGTAAGAGAAGTCTCTGCGATTCATCAGCTCCAAAGCACAGCGATTACGCCCAGCGGTGGTACATTCAAGAGAACGAGATCACAGCCCGTGTTTCGGGAGGACTTGTCAGCATGGAACTGCTCGATTCCTTTTGTACAGAAGCGCACATGAAGTATACAAACAGACAAGCAGATTGATTATTGTGAGAGTGAAGTGGGAAGGAGGAATGCAGAACATTGTGAGTAAATGAAATACGCATTCATTGCAAAGTATTATGTCTCCGCGGTGTTGCCATTGTGTACCCAGGGTATATTCCGCCGTGTCTCTCCAACTCCTCGCTGATATCAAGAAAATTAGAACTAGTAGAAATTTGTTCCCTGCAAACGCTGATGCATCAGCTCTGTCAGAGAGTCTGGCAGGTGCGGAGGAAGTCATTGATCATACCGCTCAATCTCGCCCCGTTCTGGTGCTTGGTTTGAGTGTGTCAGGCGCTGTCAATTTCAGTCCATTATGATGCCTGCGAGTCAGCATGACGCCCAGAGCGACGTGGGGTGCTGTTTGAGACGCCAGTGCGGGACGCAGTGGAAGCGTTGTTGCCTGCTGTGGCATTGGCTTTGCCCTTGCCTTTGGTTTTGGCTGCTTCCATTTTCTTCCTTTGAATGGCTTGAAAGGCGTTTTTAATTTTAACCAGTCGTTCTGTCTTAACATAATCAAGAAGGTTGCGAAGACTTTTCCTTGTGTGGACCATATCTTGGTTCCTGTCACCCGTACGAGTAGTTGCGCGCAGGTCCGCGCTACAGAGGCGCTTCATGTAGAAGTCACCTTGTCCATCTTCCCAGTGGTAGAAAAGTACTACACTAGTTCCGTTGCACGCAATTAACCAGTGCATCGTATCGACCTCATTGATTGGGTGACCGGCGCTGGTGTAAAAAGATCGGAGATAGTTACCAACAGCTACTCCATCGTGGGCGCCCTGGCACTTGGCCTCCTCCATCGTTCCGCTCGCTGAACTCTTGGAATGGGCAGTGAGCCAGGCAAACATTGCCACCCCATGGATGGTGTCTTCCTCTATGATATCGTCTTCTTCTTTGGTGAATGGTGACTTCAGCTCTCCTCCTGTGTCCTGCTGTTGAGAGTAAGACACATAGCCGTTTGCGCAGTCCGCCCTAGGCTGAGGGAGGCTTCGAGCCGTATCTTGATGTTTGACGTATTCGCGCGCGAAGTGAGCTTCGTGAGCTCTCGAGATGTGCTCTTCGCCGTCCAGGTCGTGGTTTTCCTCGCGGAACATGAGTCACTTTCCAACAAGTTTAATCGTAATCGACTCAGATCCAGCAGACTAGGCGTGAGACTGTATCTTGTGCAGTCGCAGAGCTCCTGGTGTGTCGTGCTCACGTGGACGTTCGATGAAATCGGCAAGGAAACGCTCAATCACGGGTGGGTGAGGCGCACTGTCGTTCAAGAACACACCATATCGCTTCAATCCAACTAGTGGTGGGGTTCTCTTCGATGACACTGACGACGTTGTCATGTTGATGATATGTGTCTGGTTCGAATTGGTGTGCTGCTTATGGTCGCGGAGATTGGTTTCAGTAAGTGTATTCAAAGGAGGAGGCAGCTGTAGTGCAGGTGGGCTAACTTCACGAAGATGTCGTTGGTGAGACGGAGTGCACGGACCAGACTGCCAGCGTTTGCTTGAGCGCGGTGAGGGAGTACTCCGTGTGAGCTGCGGTGTGTCTGCGCTGGATGATGCTGTTTGCCTTTTCTTGTTGTTCTTGTTGTTGTTGACGACCTCGATTTCGCTCAGTCGCTCGAGCTCGGCGCAGTCAACGGTAGAGCCGGTCGCAACGTGTTTGCGCCCTTGCTGGGAAGATTCAGACTCACCAGGGTCAGCTAGAGGTTCCGTGGCGGGATGTTTCGAAGTGCTGGTGAGAGACACGCGTCTGCGCGCAAGGCCGCAGGGTGCAGGTGAAGGTCGAGTGTTTGCACTAGCCTGTTTTGAGGCGACGTTGCAGGTGTAACTCGATAGAGCTGCGTTCAATCAGTGCAGATAAGCAGAACAGATCAGTGAGTGAGACCTGAATTTCGAGAAGATGAGCATCAGGAGAAGGTGGAGAGTGTTGTATGGAAAGCGCGTCGATAGGTTGTGACGTGACGCTAATCCAGATCTGCCTCTCGCTTCCAAACTACCTCTCGGTCTCCCCCACACGTCGCCTTTATCGATAACACCAAATGCTCCAACAGTATCAACTTTCTATTTAGTCCACCGATAGCCCCGCTATTGTGGTCACCGTGTATGTCCGTCTTCGGTCATTCACAAAGCACGTACTCAGCGCAAGTCGACTTTCTGAATTAACTACCGACTTGAATGTTATCAAGTGAAGCGACCAATCCACAAAGTCGAATTAGTGCTAGAGCCCTTCTTCTATTTCCTTTTGCTGCTTCTCACAGTACCTGGAGGATCAAAGACATCCCATGCAGAAACAGGTGCAGGGGCGGTTCTAAAATATGAGAAGGGATTCGGCACGGGTTCAATATAAGGTTCTTCCACAGGCGAAGGTTCTTCTACAACTTCTTCCACAGTCGTAGCGTCTTCTGGTGTTTCCGGCCAAGCCGTGGGAGGGGGAGTGGATGCTCCATTTACGTACTCATTTGCTACTGTCGGTATCACGTCTTCCTGATCTGGATCTAACGCGCTTCGTCAGCTAGGAACGAGTGTGGAAGTCTTCAGTCTGCACCTTCTTGGAGTGTTTCCTCAGAAAACGGCACATGGCGCATCTCTGGGTCTGTTGTTAAGAGTTAGTGTACTCCAGAAAATCAGGTATCCTTCAGAATTAGGTGTTCATACCTTTCGTAGCTGACGAAAC
Organism: Phoma sp. RAV-16-625; assembly: GCA_004335185.1. Taxonomy (NCBI): domain Eukaryota; kingdom Fungi; phylum Ascomycota; class Dothideomycetes; order Pleosporales; family Didymellaceae; genus Phoma; species Phoma sp. RAV-16-625. The sequence goes on from SAUA01000117.1 coordinate 67,222, forward strand.
ATCTTGGATGTTTTGTAACACCCTAAGCCCATCTTGTAGGATTTTCAATTTTTTGTCACAGAGTAACCTCTCTGTCGCAGACTCCTCGCTCTCAGAAGCCAAGGCGGCTACCGTTGCATCATCGATATCAAGCACATCAGATGGACACAGCAAGTTTGGTAGCTCTTGGACAAGACATGCTTCAATGGCGAGCACACAAAAGTCATCAATCACCTTCTTCATCGCGACCTACTGCTGTTAGACTCTTTGTGAGCAGATTGTACTGACTGCACTCACCTTGTAGTAAGCTTCCATGAAGTCCGTAGCAGTAGAGCTAGCATAGTTGTTCATGTCTGCTTCAGTCTTTGTGACAAGCGCATTGATCAACGAGTTGACATTGAAGGAATGGGTGACTATACCATCGAAAGTGAAGTCTTCGCCAAGGACCCTCTCCAGTGACTTTTTGATATCTTGCGTTCGACGTCTGCTTTGCGCCTTTTGGACGTTCTCAGTGAGGTAGTGGTTGTACGTTATCGGATGACCAGTGTCATGCGGTTTGAGAAGCTCCGTCATCTTGTTACGAAGTTCGATCGTCAGTTTCTCCAGTCGCTTGTAGATGAAGAATCTCGACAGGCCATCAAGTGTTGATTGATCACAGACATGTGCCAGAGCTGTGCGAGCGAGATAATAAACAGCACGCAAGACAGTGTTGAGGTAACGCTCAATCAGCATGGCCCATGGCTTGCGCTGTTCATGGAAAAGCTGCGCAACGATAAGTGGATCGAATGTCCCCGGCAGTTCTCGACCCCTGCTTCGTTCGAGCAGTTTTGTGACCTTTGAGACATAATCCGCGCGAGAGATTTGACCCGGTAGCGTGGCCGACCCTTCGTCGATGATAGTATATGTATGGCCCTTCTTGCGCATAACGGCTGCGAACTCTGTCAAAGTGTTTTGCAGCACAGCCCTGACACGTCTTTGGTAGCCATCTTCAGTAGAGGCGTCTCCAAAGAACGAATCAGAATACTGACCGTCGATGGCAGCCCTGACGAGAGTATTGAAAGACTGGCTGACATGCAGAAGGTATCGCCGCTGTTCTTGCGCTGTTGCTCTCGAAGTCCCTAGCTCGCCCAACCTCTTCGTGCAATCATGAATGCCGTCTTTGATCTGGAGAAGAACGTCGGGCAGCTGCGACAGGATATGGTCCTTGAGAATTTTGCTCAGCCTTACTTTCAGGCTGTGGACCCCAACATGAGAAGATGACAGTGACCGCCAGATCCCCGAAGAAAAGAATTGGCTTTCGATCTTGTTGCGATCTTCCGCAGATGAGTTTCTACTGGAGTAATCCTTGTTGCGAAGAACGTGCCAACCAAGCCGGAATTTCACGTCCTTGTTCTGTGCCAGCTCCACGTAGAATCTCTCGCTGTCAGAACCTTCGTCCAGTGTGTCCGGCTTCGTGATCAGTCCGAGTGTACGCGTTCCTTCCGGGTCAATTTGACGGGAGTATTTCGTGATCGGTTGATTGTTGAAATCATTCTTGGCAGACACGACGGCGAGAATGATGCTTCGAGGACTTTTCATGTATGAGAGTACGAGAGATTTGACCGTTTCACTGTCTGCTTCTGACTGGGAGCGGCTACCGGCTTGGAACAAGCCAGGGAGATCAACAAGGGTGAGATGTGGCTGATCGGGTCCTGACAACTCCACGCGAAGGATATCTGAGCTAAAAACCTTACTGGTCTCGTCGATTCCCATCGCGTTCTTTGCTGACTCAACGACTTCCCCGAGCTCAAGCTCGTCTGCTGAAACGGAGACGTGGAAACTCAATAGCTTCTCCAAATCATCCTCTGAGCGCTCTTCAAGGGCGCTAGGGACGATCCGAATCTTGATAGGTGCTACGGGGCCTCGTCGAAGAATCAGCTCAGTTGCAAATCTAGTACATAGATTGTCCTTGCTCGGGAATTTGACTCCAGAGACTGCTTCGAGGACTGAGCTCTTGCCAGAAGACTGTTCGCCACATACTACTATCTGCGGCAGATCAATATAGCGACTGATGCCATGTGATCGGAGGTCATCCACAACGTCCAGAAGATTCCGCGTGTCGTTGGCTTGAAGAGACATGTCTTTGTTGTTAAGATGAAATTTCTTAAAGTGAAGGAAATGCGAACTTGAGGCTCGATGAAATGTAAGAAGCGCTTGGGACACAACTTATACCGTAGCAGCGAACGTGGACAAAGGAAGGAATAGAAGCCTCGTCCTGTCAAATTGATGCCGTTCGTTTCGATCGTAATCTTAGTCGCGGCCGTGATACCCTACCTGCCCCAATGAGAGAAGGCCACATACTGCAGGTCCACCCGCCCAGCCTTCTCAACGCTCGCGTCCCATGTTTCTGGTACCGACGCATGCACCAGGCAACTCTCAAAAGCCCACACCGACAACTAGAACTTCTGTTAATAGAATGTGAGATCCGGAGCCCTCACATTGCTGTGGCTCTTTCTAAGAAGCGTCAGTATCCTCAGGTCCGCCGTGCACCCACAATTGCTCGCCAGTCCGAGTTAATAATTAGTGATGCTAAGTGTTAGATCCCGGTAGGGAAGGTCCGATAGTCTTACCTATGAGAGAATCGTCAGCTTGTGGTTGGTCGTTAGTGAAAGCGTGGTCGTCGAATCCCCAACTCAATTGTTGGTGGCGCAAAGAATGAAACGGAACACGTCACACTGCATACTCGAACACCAACGATATCAGCACCTGGCTAGCATCTTGAAGGATCTAGCTGCATGTTCTCCTGTCACTCTTTGATTTGCTCGCAAGTCATGTCGCATTCATGAATGGATCTGAACTTATCTGCGTCATATTCGCCCATTGCTGCCGGGTTGCGGCCATGTGTCCAAGCAGTCAACCTGATGGAAAAAGATGAAAGACTTTACAATACATTTTCTGAGCACTTCCTTGCCAAAGGGGAATATATCTTGATATATGCTGCAACGACATTGTCCCTTGTGTCTCCAGTGCTTAGTACCCATATCTATATCTTCAATCAATCCCTGAGCTCTTGAATACTTTCTTCGAAAGCGATTTTAAGCGCTTGTAAGTCGCTGCGGCGAGCATTCACATAGTGAGACTCTGCTGCGATTTGAAGGAGCTCGTCATCTGGAAGTTCGCCCACGCGTACAGGATCAAAAGCTGTCACCAAGCCACTGATGAGATGGCGCTCGATAACCTGACGACACACGTTGTCCACAAATGTTTTCATTGCCACCTAGGAAAGTCAGTAGGAAACGTGAGTGAGGGTAACCGGTGGTATTTGTTACCTTGTAATAGGCGTTGAGAGCTTCTAGGGATTCTTCGCAGGCTTGCTCAGTCATGTCGACGACGACTCTATTCTTTAAAGAGGAGCAGAGCTTGTTCATGTCAACCGTGGTGTTACTGACGTGCAGCTTCCCGTTCCACTCGTTGGCAATTGCGTGGTCCATGGAAGCTTGCAAGCTTTTCTTTGCAGCGTCCGCGCGGGCATTCTGGATGTTATCGGTATAATAGTGGTTGTACGTTATCGGGTGACCTGCTTCGTCCGATAGTATATTACGCAACTCGCTGCGGGCTTTCTCGAGACTGGAGTCAAGAGACTTGCGAACCAAGCGTTTGACATTGCTGCGGACCTGATCATCGGTGATGATATGATCTAACGCTGCACGGACAAACTTATCCACAATGGAGGACACCGTCAGCAGATGGTCTCTGGAGATATCACCCCATCTACTGCTTTGCTCATGGAACAGCTCTGAAAGAACCATGTGGTTGTAGGTTCCGGGGAGCTCACGTCCGCGGCCGTTGAAATAGATCTGTTGGTGTATTAGTACATCAATACCCAGTTAGATATCTACAAACCTTCTTGACCCATTTCATCATTTTCTTTTTCGACACACTAATCTGTTCCTTTGGTGCATCACCCTCGGGCTCTTCTGAAGTTTCAGACTGTTCTGCTTCGCTCTCTTGCTCAACACCATCCTTGAGTCGTCTTTTGGCGGCTTTTGTTCTCATGCAAGCGGCGAATTGCTCGTTGACCAAGTGAATCCTGGCTCTCAACCGAGTGTCCTTATTGACTGTTCTAGTGAAAAAGACAGAATCTCGACCACCGTAGTTTCCGTCAATGGCAGCTTTGGTAAGATTAAAGAACTCCATGCTAGTCTGGGTGAGGAACATGCGAATTTGGCCGACCGACGATCTCTCCGGTCCTATCTGGGCCAGCTCGTGTTCAGTGGTCCGGAGTAGCGACTCGACCTCCTTACGAACCTTGGGTAGCTCATGTTCGATGTGGTTATCGAGAAGTTGCTGGAGGAAACTCCGTAGGTTGTCAATTCCGACTCTTGTTTTGTCAAGATTCTGTTCCTTCCACGGACTGCTACTGAAGAACTGAGTTTCTTGCTGCTGCCTTTCTTCCCAAAGCAGGCCATTGCTGATCTCCAAAGGTGATGGATTCTTGAGAAGGAAAAAACCAAGCTTCAGCTTCACACGATCCAGGTTCTTGGCCAAGCTTGCGACTCGCGATTCGGTGCCTTTGTTGATGAGATCTGGCTTTGTAATGATGCCAACAGTGCGTACCCCATCTTTATCAAATTTCCGTGCCCTCTGGATAATGCCTTGAGTATCAATATCGTTCGAGGCTGGTACAACAGCTAGTATGATGGTTCTGGAGCTTTCGAGATAACCATCCACAAGACACTCGACGGTGCGCATATCCTCAACATTTTCCGATACAGAGATGAGACCAGGAAGATCTACCACCGTAAGATGGAGACCTGTGTTTCCGATGACCTCTAGTCGGAGGACATCGGCGGTGAACGCTGGAGAGTCTAGCTTTGGATCTGTGCAGTCTCCAATCCCCATAAGTGCCGAGGCTTCTTTGATAACTCGAGGCAGGTCGTCGAAACCTGTAAGTTGTCTTTCGAACGAAGTCATCCGAAGTCGTTCTTCTTCGGACCGGGAGGCGGCAGGAAGTATCTTGGCAACAATCTCATTTCTGTTGGGGCAATGGCGAAGGATAATCTCGGTGGCAAATCTCGTGCAGACTCCATCTTGTCGCGGAAATGGCACCCCAGTGATGCCCTCGAGGACCGAACTTTTACCAGCGGACTGGTCACCACAGACTACCAGCTGAGGTAGCGAGATATGGTCTCCCACACCCTTTGCTCTGATCTGGTCGATCTGGTTTAGTCGCCTTGAGGATCCATTCATTTGGAGCCGGATAAGACCGGTCGCATCCCTTTGCGCTAGCGTCACCCATTCCTCTTGCGGGGAGTTCATTGTCGATCTGGGTCAGGTGATGCTGTTTAGTATGGTCGATAATGAAGGCTAACGAACTGGGGAATTTGTGCCTTTTGTAAGTACTCTTTGCCATACTAAAGCCGTCGAAACTGCTTGCAGCAGGTTCAGAGGCCTGAAAGCAGGCAATGAACAGAGACGCTGAACGCGGCAAACAGACATGTGTTGTCGCCAGCGACGACACGAAAGCAGAACACACACCACCATACCTGAGTTACATGGAATGAGGATCGCGGATAGCATGGAATGTCTCTGGTTGCAGATGGCGAACTCAAATCGAACAATGAAAGTGATTGGTTGTCGTTTTGCAACCATGGAATGTCCTACGTTACTGCAGCTTCGCGTTTGGTTAGCTGTTTCCGGACAGTATGGGCATGGCCTGCCAGTATCGGTTTGAGGTTGGCTTCCACGCAGCCGTCGAAATGCTCAAAGATGATGGCGCAGAGCCATGGAGAGGCGGCGGCGCTAAATTGGCCATGCCAAGTCGAACCGCCGTAACAATACGAGTAAAGATCTCATGATGGTAAGCTGGCGTAGTGCCATCAAGAGGCTGGCGGAGCGGGGTCAATGTCACACAGGTCGAGACGGCACGCTGGGCTAGCCTACACAACGGAGCGGCTCGCACGTCGTCTCTGCTTCACTCTTCTTTTCTCTTGAACAGCATCCACAGTGTACCTTCTACATCGCCTTGCCACATGCAAAGATTCCATATGCTGGAACACAGCCTCGCCCAGTTCTTGATCTTTCCATGTTCTGCAGTCCATCTCATCTTCATGTCCCCACGCCGCGCCCTTCAAGTCGCCAAGTTACTCGTGCACGAGCACCAGCGCGGCGCAGTCCTTCAGTCACTGCGGCAGGAGAAGCATAGGTCGACACGTGTAGGAAGACACTGCTGTGAGCTGCGGGCGCCCAGATCATTGATGTAGCTTCCGCGCCGGAAGAACATCTTGATGGACATGGTGGTGTCACCTTCTGAGATCCTGATGGGTTCACTGATCGTCGTATCGGTCTCATATGGCCGAGTGTGAAGAAGGTGGTTGAGAGCATCGAATGACCAATAGGAACGGATGGGTCGATATGACTGTACAGGTTCAATCCGTACAACGGCCCTTGAAGCCATAGATGGATTTGGCTTGATCTAGGGCAGCGGGTGGGCGGTACCCATAGACACTCAGCGGCGGCAGCTGATACTCAAGGAGCTACTACGACAAAGCAGGAGTGAAGCAGATCTCCAGCGGTGCCAATAGCAAATATGCGTTACCGCAAGACAGTAACTCCAGAGCATTATGATGCTAGAAGCTACATGAGTGGGTGTTGAGGTGCTGGGGTAGTTCGGAGCGACCAGACTGTTTATTCTCATTCCCACGATTCGAACCTTGATTTCAACTGTTCGTTTGGGGAATCGGTCTACGACTCCAGGTCCACCATAACCAGCGGATCTTCCTCGAAACTACTCGCCTTGCATCGTGTGTTCAGGCCACTTGGAACTGAAGGTGCGACATGCTAAAGGGCGGCCAGGTAAGTAGAGGCGTCAGAACAGGACATCTCATGATCGTCTTGCTTTGAGTGCGAAGGCATCGAAAAGTCTAACTGCTGTGTCGCTGGAACCCTGCGAGATGTGATGAGATGACAGGGCGTGCTTGAAATTGGTTCGCGATGGCGTTTTAGCGCGTCACTAATTTAGCGCCTCCGGTACGCTCCGTTCCGCCCCTCATCACGCAGCATCAACCTTCCAATCAACAAAGACTATAACACCATCACCTATGAAGAGACAGGTCGATGCCATGTATTTAGAAGGGGGTGTAGTTGACCCTTACTGACAAGGTCTGGACACGAATCCTTCATGCGGCCGCTACAGCGGAATCATTTGCTACGAGTTACATCTCGATTAGTCGTCATGCTGCGCTGGCTCAGAAACGTCGAAGCCGCACAGTCAACTGACACGACGACGAGGCTGCGGCGATGTGAATGACACGAGACGGTCTCCCACATGTGTTCGCCGGCCTTCGACACGACTTGATCTCCAGCCATCTGGCGGTGACGGCAAGGTAGCTAACGAGAATCAGAGTCCCTCGATAATCGCTGCAGCTGAGGGTTCTTTAAACCCAACCCGCTGGAGAGAACGGCTGAGAAGGCCGACAGTACTAGCGAGGCGCTTGCCTCTTTTCGTGCTGGTCTACTTCCGCCACGAATGTGCTAACCAAGTACTGTGCTACAAAACCCCCACTCTTTCGGTTGACTGTATGGTTTCCAGCAAATCATGCGTGCACATGCCTTGTTGCAACATCAGCGCTATTTCCTCTTCGATGTTGTTGCAGATGCATTGAATGCGCTGTCACCATGCTGTTCTATGTTGTGCAAGCAAGCGCTTATATGCGACTCAAACAGGCTTTTAACGGATGTCAAAACCATATCACTCTCTGGTAATATCAGTGGTGCCACCTTTATACAAATTTGATTCGCCTAACCCAGCGCGGCAGGTGGCCTTGCGTCCACAACGGTCAGCCTTCCGCCTGGCCGGCGTCGCACAGCATACTCTATCGATTCCATGCCAAGATGACTCTCCTGATCTCAGCATGGCCTTTCCATCGAGCTGGCCCTGCTTTGCGGCTGTCAGCATACACCATGTATCTGTACGTCTTCCTTATCGGACCTACAAGGCAAATCATATAATGTTGAGATGCGCACCATTGGAAAACCGATCTTCTGCCATCATACAACATTCGACGTTTCGATCATTCATAGAAGTTCTGCGAGACGTCCCCACGGCTCAACTATATCCTGGCCGCCGCTCGCTACTTCCGTTAGTCGAATGCATGCCGCCATCGGCGCGGATGAATTAGCCGTCCCTCTCGCGCCCTTCCCCAGATGGTACAACATACGCGCTATGGCCAAAATCACACTAGTCTTGGCACTTGTCTTTACTGTGGAGGGTATACATACGGTCCTTCAGGTCTGTACGCCGAGCGTATCTGATTGATGTACGTTTAGGGTTTGGGCATAGTAGTACGCGCTGGGCGCCTGCCAATGGACAAGAAATGGTGCATTGTCGTTGGCTTGGGCAAGTTTTCCGTTTATCAGATACGCCAAACATCAATCAATCAGAAAATGATGGGCCATTGAGGTAAGGCGCCCCGGCCCACACACAGGCAAGGCTCGTTAGAAAACGCGGACACCACACCCAGCCAATCGCAATCCTCCCTTCTGTTGCACGCCCCCACCCGTCGGCGTGCTATGCAAGATTAGAAAGCAGGACTACATACCCTTCGATGCGTGAATCTGGTCTCGTACACGTCGAGTGTATCCATGCGCCACTCTAGCAAAACGCTGCTCAATCGCGATTGATTTACTGCTGGGTGCAGACTGGATGCGTACTCGGAGAGTTTTAGCATCCTTTGCGGGCTGTCGCAGAATCCAAGCGGTCTGAAAGACAGTCTCGCGCTTCTGCGCAAAAGGAACGGCTTTCCGCATGCATGTCTTACGCTAATGCGTACCAAATTAGCGAGAACGATTGACACCTGTCGTTCAGGTCGTTTCAGCAAGCAGGTCCTGGTCTCATAGAGGTAGTAATCCAATGGCTCCGAGTCGACCGCTGATAGCGTCCAGCGTATATCCTTGAATTTGAGGACTCCAAGAGGGCGTCGGCAGGATTGGCTGCCTACGTCCCCACTTGTGACGACAAATCCTTCCAAGAAGAGCCTCGGTTTTGACCGCCGGGCTGTTGTGCCATGGACGATGCAACGTCATGTAGGCAAGTGTAGCTCTCGCTCGCAGAAAGGTGTGCTTTGGCATGTCGACGCAAGTGAACATGCACCCTGTCTCCTGCACACAGCATCAATCTCGCATCTTTGAGCTGGGACATCGATGCCAATGGGTGTGAGCCAGACGGCCTATAAAATAGGATGTCATTGTCCCTGTTCGACCTCAGAACACTGGTCTACAGTATCCTCCGTCAACACTAAAACAGCACGAAACGCAGACAATCCACAACATGTCCGCTGCGATAGAATTCCCTGTTATGAGCATCTCGCCGCAAGGGCAGGACGGCTTCATCCGGTTTCTGGACTGTCTCCCAGAGCTCTCCCGCCACATCGACCGTATGTGCTGTTGACGAAGATTCCTCTCAAGTTCGAAAGCTAACACCAGGAGTCGAGGAACTCTACTCAGCGTTGGCAGCCCATATGCTGATCGAACAAGGCAACAAACTTCCGAAGGCGAGCATCCAGGCACTTACTCGCATTCGAGACAAGGCTCCATCGATGACGCCTAAACAAGTACGGTTGCAGATGGATGGGCACATTCTGAAACTGTATCTCGCAATGCAATATCTCGGCTGTGACGTCTGGACACCAGGGTCATATCGCTGCGACAAGCAGTTGGATGATACCACCTATCCTCTCGTGGGACATCTTATGCTGGGAGATATGAGTATACAAGGAGACAGTAGGTGCATTTCCACAGCAATGTTATTTTTCTCCTAACATTTAACAGTCAGCTGACCAATTACAGACACCAACGACGGCCAGACGAGCAAAGTAGGCCCAGAGCTCATGCCACGCACCGATCCCTACTGGCTGCATGAGCGCCATGAGCTCATGCTAAAATTTCTCATCCACTCTTTCGGTCAATTGGTCACAATGTCGGCCACGCTCAAACCCGGCGACGCGATCTACGAGCAACACCGCCGCATGATCGTCGACATCGACCATCGCGCTGTCTGCACCCTCACCCATACCGACTGGATCTCGCCGTTCGAGCTACTAGTCATAGAGACTCCCAAGCACGCGATTTGGGACCATGATCACGGGCATCCGGCCGAATATCTCTCCTCACCGGAGGTCGAGGCGTGGTTCAAAGGGCTTGCAGAGGAGGAAGGTGCCGTACAACGTGTGATCGAAGTGCTGAGGGGCTTAGTTGGCAGCAGTGCGTTCGTTTCTGGGCTAGCATATTAAGCGCAAGGGTTTGGTCGCAAGATAGTAAGTTTGGCTTGGCTTGGCTTACATTACCCTGCAGCTGTTGCGTTGTTGCAGAACGCTTCGTACACGACGTCAAGCAGCAAGACATACCTTTCCCAATATAGCATCAAGAACGAGATGTCATTTGCAGTGCAGAGGGATTTATGTCGCTCATCAGATCAAATCGCCAAAATTACAATTTCTGCTACTGCCTCACGCGAAAGTTGTTGCAACATTTTTAACCAAGCATCTTGCCCCAATTTTACATTGAACGTCATTTACATAGTGTAAATTTCTAGAGTTTGATATCCCAACCACGTTTGTAGGTACTATTACATTTCTGCAACCCGTGGCGCGCTCGCTGTCGTGAGCGCTGTCACCGTCCTAGCCGCCAACTTAAAATGCATCGGTTGTCGAGCTCGATCGATAGGTAGCGCCCAAAGCTTTGCATAACTTGCCTACCTTTGCTGAAATAGTCAGGTTGGGTAAGGATGCGGACTCACAGTTGCGTCCTCGCAACCATTTCCAATTGATGATCTGGTGACGCCTCACCAAGCAACCACCCACGCACATCCAAAAATCAGTAAAGTTGCGCACAGTGCGCGACAAAAAAGAATCCCAGAACTTGCTACAGTATGCAGCCTCGCTAAATTCATCAGCAAGGCAATCCATCACTGCATTCTGGTGAAGTGAAAACAGCTGCGCGTTGTTCAAAAGATCTGCGTTGTGTTTGCACCCTCGTTTCACAGCTATCCCACACTCCTACTAATACACCGCTCCCTTTCTTCCGCAATCCACATTATCCAAACGTTCAATGGAAAACATCAACCAATCTATTTTGCCTGAGGGCAGCAAACAAAGTGCCAAACACCACAAGTCTACCGTGATTGCTATCTACCCAGCGGACGGGACAATCAGTCTAGCCGACAAGACATCCGCAGCTCTCCCTAATATCGAGTTCGTCATGGGTCTGCGACCGAGACAATTTCCAGTTTCTAATAACGTTGCGAAGGACTCCTCACCTGAACCTGCGCTTGGAAACACCACCTAAGGAAACCGCGAAGCACCTATCACGAAGCTAGATCACGACCATGACGAAACTATCTGTCCTGCTTCCTACATCTCCAGCGCTACTCCAGCACCTTAGGTCCTTGTTGCTGCCGAAACCGTCTTGACGAAGGTTGAGGTCGACGACAAGAACCCTGTCCCTACTAAAAACACTTGATAAAACGCGGGTGGAGCTAGTCACGAGTCTTGCGTGCCGTTTCTTGAAGCTCATTTATAAGCAGAGGAGGAAGCCGAGGAGGTGAAGAGGCTGTATAATGGTGTATGGTTGGGTGGGCGATGGCGACTCGTTTAAGTATGGGCCGGCTGTTCATTGTGGTAGACACAAGATGATCTGGAATGACATCACCAGTAGATATGACTGCTGGCATGTTTGGTGGAGTCAAGAAGCCGTGCCTCGATGGAAGGATCCTTGAGTTTAAAAACCAGAACCGCCCAAAGAGGCGGTACCTGTGGTACCTTGCAACTATCAACGTCGCTCGACGACGTCGATGTCTAGTTCCGGGGTGGCACAAGGACACCGAGATCCTAGGCAGCACCTGGTGAACACCTCGCGCGGTCCACCATGCATTCGATCATGCGTCGAGTCGGATTCATCCAAGACCCGGAAGCAAGCCTCGCGCTCGGACCTACTCTGACCGGCGGCGTGGAAGAGACTGAGATTGACAGGGAGATCTCTGACCGTGTGGCGATCGGACACTCGTAGAGTGCGTAAGCGTGAGGGATAAAGGCCTTCCAGTCAATGGGGCCATCAAGAGCCACGTGTACTCCAAGACGCTCTCTTCCACACAGGGGTTATAGTCAAACAGGTTTGTACGCGATGAGCGATGAGGAGGACGAGAAAGACGATGGACAGAAAGATGAGGAGAGCGACAACGAAGGCAATGACATGCCCTGACCCCTGCATCACGATCACTGGGGGGCTTGTTGGCGACCGAATTCGATTTGATGGGTATGGTAGGTGTACTACTGCAGCTGGGAACCTCCGACAAGCTACTTAGCATTCACGCTTCTGCGCTGATACCAAATGCAGCCAACGACGCGTAGCCGAAATTTTAATATAGATGTACTTGCATGTCTCTTAGATACCTCCAGATATCTCCATTAAGGTTCAAAGCTCACGCTTCAAAGTGATGTATACAGCATGAATAAGATTTGTGTAGTGCACAGACATAACTCCTTCTAGGTAGCAATTCCCCACATACATTGAGTTTACGATCCAACTGTCATTGGAGCTCTCGAGCCTTGGAATACCTGCTGCTGGATGCAGCTGAGCGAGATCTGCTGTAGTAGTTACGGGATGGACCCCTACTGAGCCCGGAAACGACTGCGACTTGGCATAAGCACTCCGAGTCCACCAGGTCGGGGCGATTGGAGGGAGTCGTGGACGACTGTGTTTCATGACTTTAGGTTCAAGGGTTGAGAAGCTGTGCTTTTCAGTGCTGACCTCTGTGTTGATATGCCTGCGCGGCACTTGTCCAGGACCACGTAAAACTTGACTTTGAAATATTGGATGGAGTGAGGTGCATCAACTCTGGGGATAGAAGCACAAGGAGAAAACGCTATGGTGAAGGGAAGTTACGGAGAGGACTGGTCAGCAAACCCTCGGATCAGCATGTCAGCATGCAAACGCCCAGAACGACTGAGTAGTAAACAACATAAGCATGCATTCGTGATGAACCAATAATCAGTATCCCACCTACTCTTTATGCCTTCCTCGACGACCCATCCAGTTCAGCAGTAAACCCCCCTTTCCCCTGCCCAGGCATCTCGTAGGCCGCCGGTGCCGCACTAGGTGCCTCATGACGATACACGGTCGCCTGCTCGAGCTCCGGCGATTTCTCATGGATTGTTTGATCGTTGTAGTTGGCGACCTGCGCGCCCTTGCGGCGGCGGCGGATGAGGAAGAGGGCGCCTAGGGCGGCGAGTGCGAAGGCGCCTACGACGCCGATTGCGATACCGGCTTTTGCGCCGGTGGAAAGGCCGCTGCTGGAGGTGGAGGTGCTGGACGCGGCACTGCTGCTGGACGTTGCGCTGATCTGGGCCGCGGTGCCAGAGGGCGTCTGTCCTGCGGTGCCAGAAGAATCTGAGACCCAGCTGCCTGTAAGAGTTGCCGTGTTGGAGGCGGGCGTGGACTGGGTAAACAGCGTCGTCGACGCGGCCAGGGCTTTCGAGTACGACGCTGAGACAGATGCAATTGAGGCCGCAACGTCTGATTTCTTGCGCACAATAAACGCGCGCGAAACGATGGCAGTATCCGAGTCCTCAAACGCGGCGTTAGACGAGCTGACGGGCTTCATCAGTCGGTACGTGAAGCCGCCGTTCCAGAGGTCGATCTCAGCGTCGGTCAGTTCGACTTTGTACGCCCATGAGGAGTCGCCGTTGGATATCACGCTGGCTATTGCGATCAGTCAGTCGAGGACTCGCAGCTCCAGGACCACAAACGACCTACGAGTAAGGAGTTTGCCGAATCGCGCCCCATTCCATGCCCATGATGTCAACCACAGCGAGGCCCGGCCATCAGAGCCCATGACCTGTTTTCCATCGACGGAGGGTTGGTAGGTGTCTACGCGCGTGAGCAGTTTATCTCTGGTCATGTGACTGCAACATACAATTTGCTGCCCACTTTAACTGCACAACCTCGCCTTGCACAATCGTGAGCGACGAGTCTAAATCCTTCACATCCGGGTTGGGGACTCTGAAGCCCTCCTGCGCGTGCGCGATGTGGCTGTAAAACGCAGCGCAAAGCGCCAGAAGAGCGGTGGTGGGCTTCATAGCGAGTCGTCGAGAAGTTCGAATATTGGAGAGACTTCTCTTCTGCGCACCTGCTAGGCGGCCGGGTGGATATATGCTGACGATCCTTGAGCATGTCGCTATGCAGCGCTAGTCGCTGCGTGCAGGATTGTACGTCTGGGGCTGTGAAATGGCCCCCAATGTCGAGGTTTAATATCCCGTACCCCTGCGAGGCGGACTTTCCCGTGTCGCCTCAGGGCGCCTTACCGTTGTACGGTCCTACTCTCCTGTACACCGAGCATGGCACTATCAGAAGCTGTATGTTCCCCTCATGCTATCTCCCTACCACTCACCGGCCTCCACGACCTCGTAACAAACTCCGTCTCTAGAGCCACTGGCCGGCGTTGGAGTCAAAACCGTTGCGCCTCGAAACTAGGCCAGCGCGTGCCGAGCAAAAGTGGAGATTGCCAAGAGATCCGCGCATCAGCCCACCAATCCGGCTGCGCGGTCAAGCGCCGTAAGCACAGCATCCCTGCGTGCCTGGACTTGTAGGCGCTTACCGAGATGAGTTGTGCTGGGGGCCTGTCAGCAGCTGCTCTCCCGACTCCGAGCTAAATACTGCTCCGCCATATGCAGTGTTACAATCGCTGGATCGACGACGTGTGGGGCGCCTTGCAAACGCACAGGATACTTGTTTGACAGATACAATAATAGCTGCGATCATCGAAATCGAAGTCCAGACCCGCAAAATTCTTCTATTCAGAGGCGATGTAGCTCTAGTACCTATCTTTGAATAGCTTACAGATCAGTCGTGGGTCTTCGCAGTGACGCCTGCGTGTAAATGTGCGTGCGAACACCATACCAGCAGTAGTGGTAAAACGCTGCAAGAGCAATTCGATCTGCAGAATCAACCTCGTTGGAACCAGATTTCCCCGAGACTATCTGCATAGCCCAGTCTTGCATAACAGCTGCCAGCTGAGGGTATGACGGAAAGGAAAATGCTTGACGACGAGTACGATACGCCAGCGACAGAACCTTCTACAGCTGCAGATTCGTAGTGATCGCCTGCGCCAACCCAGCTACGGCGCGTCTTTCCGTCAACGCGGACGTCGGCATCGGCGGCGATTTGTTGAGCGAGCATGCAGACAT
The DNA here is from genome assembly GCA_004335185.1 of Phoma sp. RAV-16-625. Classification (NCBI taxonomy): domain Eukaryota; kingdom Fungi; phylum Ascomycota; class Dothideomycetes; order Pleosporales; family Didymellaceae; genus Phoma; species Phoma sp. RAV-16-625. The sequence continues at coordinate 82,419 of SAUA01000117.1, forward strand.
GCGTCTGAAGCCGTGGCGCTGAGCAAGCCTAGCAAAAGTATGCCGAGAAGATGGACGGCTAAGAAGGCAGTCGAATTGTTGGAGAGCGCGGTGCTTGTGCATGGTGGGGTGCTGGGCCAGACTGTCCTTCGGGACTGGCGTCACAGCACGCGTCTGCGTTGGTATAGGTTGCAAGTCGACAGACGCAGAAACCGATCGCGTGGTAGATATCGAGACGCGCGTTTTGCGAGCAGAGTGTCCGTCGCTGGTGGTGGCACTGGAAGCTTTGGCTAACATGGCGTCAGACTGACTGATGCGCATTGCCTTTGGGGGTCGACGTCGGAATTGTATTGATCTTCCAAGACGATCGATGCAGCATTAGATCGATAGATCAATCATTCCATGTGCTAGACGAGCACATCAAGGCTGCAGAGTAGCTTGTTCCTCGCCAGATCCCCGATAGTCACCAGAACACTGCTCACACAACTCAGACTCCTCAACAATTCCAGACGTCTGCTCTCCTCGGGCAGCAGCGTGCGGAGACTTCGTAGCGACGCCAGTCTGGCTGCATTGAGCGTCCTGCGCGGTCTTCCTCTTACGAGGCAGGAAGACCGTCTCGCTGGGCATTCGTGACGGGGTGCGAGTGACATACTTGACATTGAGGCTGGCCATGGTGGAGTCAAGTATCGCTGGAGTGGGAAGACAGGTATGGACGCTGCGCTGGGGGACGACAGGTCCTGTAGAGATGGTTCTCGTGAAGTGGAGTGAGAGGAACAAGTGTCTGTCGAGCTAACATTGCGCTTCTTAAACAAGCCAGATCAAGCAGGACGAGCAGTGATCGATGGTTCGCAGCAAGCCACGGCGCAAAGGGCTTGCTCTTCCAGGAACGCCCTTCGACTGCTGCTTTGTCTGGCAGTGAGGGGTAAGTCCATTTCGATCCAGTGATGGCGGGAATCAGGGCGCCCTTGCTGATCGCTCTGGGTGTAGTCTTGTACTGGAAAACGGAGGACGCGCTCGTGGTTTAATTCTTGCATATCGTTCGCTGCTGATACTTGTAGATAGTAGTCATCCTGTTCTGGAAGAGCTGCATGTGCTGTGCAGTGCTGTACAGCATGGCATGGCCGTTTCCTCTTACAAGAGCATTTTACACGCGTCTAGCTCGACGCAAGAGCTGATCAGCCGGGGCGCCAGGTCTAGGTCGCTGTCATTGTGCGATGTGCCGCAGTCGCAGGCTACTTTTTGCTGTCGTCGGGAGATGAGACTCAGAAGCAGGGATGTGATCAAATATCGTCTTTCGTCGTATGCATCGTAAAACGGCGGCGAGGAGTGGTTTGGTGATGTTTGCGGGGAGCCATTCAGCGCAACAAGGCTCAGCTGGCGACGTGCATCCTACCAACAAGAGCCCAAAATGCATATAAAGACCACATGCCGAGCGTGACGGAGGTCGTTCGAGTCGTATCGACAATACGTGCGGCGCATGCAACATGAGTCGATGTTGGTGTTGATCGCGCTACGCCCCACTTGATGGCCGCTACAGTAGCGCGATCCAGCAGTTCCACGTTTTCCACGCCGTCTCTCCACGCCGCTGCCACGCTGCTACCGTTACCGCCACCACGGGCGACACATTGCCATCGCCCACCACCCAACACGTGCCAAGTTTTCAAATACGCTAAAGCTTACGTTATGATAGATCTGGCCTGCAACTCTTAGATCGATTGTCTATTTTGAGGTTAGCAACAAGTGCAGCAAGCACGCCAGCCCATTGCGCGACCAATGGCCTCGGATCCCTGCCCATGTACTGGATTCCACTGACACAGCACCAGCACCACCGACCTCGACTGTCGAAGCTTCACGCCCCCACCGAACGCCTGGCACCAGCATCGCAAAGTTCGAACCTCCGCAGCGCGATCAAAGCTTGGCGACCCACGTTCCTTACCTCCACCCTACCGCTCCACCCTACCGGGAGCTCTAGCCCGCCGCTGCGCTCGTCCATGAACGTCACGTGCCCTTCCTCCGCCGGCGCAGGGTGCCTGTGGAGGTCATGCTTGAGCATTTACACTAGTACCAAGCCTGCGCTTGCAAGCCACCGACCTGCAACAACGAGCGTCCCTCGATACGACAAGGTGGGCGCACGCAGCTTGACGTTATCGTTGGGTGCTTGCCATGGCGACACCTGAAGATGATGCTGGAGCTATTGAGGAGAGCGTTGGTCTATTCCTGAGCGGTGGCTTGTAAACGTGGGTGTGCGAGATGGTAGAAAACAGTGGATGTCGGGTCGGGTGAGCGCGAGAGGGCTAAACTGGAACACCACGCCGGACACGAGTAACATTATGGAGCTACTGACTTGAGCAGCGCCTGTTTTTGGCGCTAGCTACTGGTAAACACATCTCCCGTCGAGCAGCAGACCGTGTTGCTATCTAGCTTGGATGGATCAGTACCTGACAGCAGAAAAGACGTTGTATAACTTTAGAGAACTACACTGAATCTCAAGAGCAGTAGAGATAATGCTCAAGACCTCCAGCGTTACTACTTGCCGCTTGAAAGGCCGCTGCATAGACAGCGCGGCCAGCTTTCTCCGCAACACGACAGAGAACAGCGAGCTTCTTGGCTGTGCAGACAGGCTTGAAGTGGCTATATGTACGTCTCGCAGCATTAATTTCGCTGGTTTCCATCACTGGAGAGGGAGGCTGTGATACCGTCGCTCTCGTAGGGCGCAGAGTCACTTTGAGGCAGATCATCGTGTCACGAATTCAGCAACCAGGGCGCTTTGGATGTGCAGCGAAAGGCGATCAACAGCTTGTTCACGCTGCACTATTGAAGACATTCAGCTGAGAGCGTGTTCAAAACCTTAGAACTTTTCGTTATCTGGAGCTGTTCAAGAATTGACCAACCCTTACTCGGTCTTCCAATATTGTTGCAAGTAGACAAATCGGCCCTTGCTCTGAAAGGGTTCCCATCAAGCCCTCAGAATGCCTCTTTGTTCGTTCAGGATTGCGCCTTCGATGCAATGTGACCGAAGAAACGGCCATTACTCATCTTAACCCTTAGCAAACACAGTGTTAGACTTCTGTATGCATGCTCGCCCATGCGAAAGTAACCATATAGCCACTGTACAGTCCCAACACAGATCCCAGCAGACACGCAAATTCGAGACCACGTCGCCAGGATACAGGAGAATCTTGCAGCCTATCCAGTCCAACGGCCAACATCATTGCGTACCCGAAACACATGGTCTGTCCAGCTGTAGGACGAGTTCCCTTCGCATGAACCATGAAAAGTTCACACACTTGACCAACAACAAAAGCGCACAGATGCCGAGGCAGCCCATCGTAGGCCACATGAATAGCGAGACCAACAAGAACGCGCACCATCGTCGATTTCACCACTCCCTGCGCCTCCATAGTCGCCAAGATAATTGGCAGAAAGGACAGTCCAAAAGTCAGCAAAGCAGCCACCGCAGATTCTTCGTCCGCCTCTGGAGACCCAAGATCTTCCCAGAGCAACCTTAAGAAGGTGGAGATGTGTCTGAAGATAGCATGGCTCAAGGGCCGCGGTCGCCAGTCGACTTGAGAAAGCCACTCCAGGACGGCCAAGGCTCTGATGGAGAATCGTTCGAGGCAGAGGCGAGCACTCCATATGCTGAGTTGGCAGATGATGTGTGTAACGAGGAGAAGACCTTGCGCGCGCTTACGAAGGAATAGTCGTGTCGAGGGTGCAAAGTTTGCGAGCCAGAAGATGACGGGACGGGCCTTCCGGGTAGCTGCCAAGGTGTAGATGGAGACGTTTAGGCACAGCTCCTCGTGTAATCGGTGCATCGACAATGAGATAGACGTCACCCTTGCTGCAATGCGACCCGGGACTGATATCTTGCTCCCAGGCAGATCAAGCTGATTCTTCGGGTTGACCAGTAGACAGCAGAGGTAGAGGTTGCTAACAACAAGACTGGCGATCAGCCACTGCGTAACTCCGAGTGAGAGCAAGTGCGGAAGAGCTGCGGAGCATCTAGCTTTGATTTGCTCAAGGTTGTGGACCACGAGTACGGCAGCCACGATATCCAGTGCGCGGGGGAGGGCGGCCATGTCTGGGATTGGTCGTAGGCGGTTTTGTCGTTGCGAATTGTCAGTGTTGACAAACGAGAGAACAGAGGAGTGCCCAGACGAGGCCACTCGTAGTGAATGTGGCTCTGACGGGCCTTCGATATGAGGTGGATGCTGTCATCATCTCAAAAGCAGGCTGTAAACATAAGCGAGAACAGATACTACGTACAGCTCACATCAAAGGATTGGCACGAAGGAAGCATGCAGTGGAAACGTTTTTGATGTGGCTGTCTCGTCACAACGCCCTCGCGCGAAGCGTATTCGACGCACAAATCCGTCACTGTTGGGCTGGAAGCGACGCCGTGAGGACGACAACGAAGCGTCCCACTCATCTACATTGGCTCCAAAATGATCCACACCGTCTCAATAACGCCCGTCTTGCTCCTCTAACCCTATCTCATCCCCTCTCCGTCTCACCCTCTCTTCTCGTCCCTCCCCTCACGGGCCCAATAACATCCTCCACAACCCCTAAACCCCCTATCTCACCACCCCTCACCTTCCCCAACCTCTCCAGTTCCCACTGAATCCTCATCCTCACCAACCTCCTCAGTCCCTCGCTCCTCCTCGGCGGCGGTCTCAGCAGCGCACTGGGATCGTCCTTTTGCGCTCGCAAGACGGATAATGGGATGCAGGGCTCGTGGTCGAAGGGAAAGGGTTTCTTTCTGTGTCTGCGTGGGGGTTTGGATGGTGTGTATGGCGATGTTGGAACGGCGGTGCGCGGGCGCTTTGGGGTGCGTGGTGGCTCGAGAGGCGTGGGGGCTGGGCGAGCGCGCTTTCGTGGCGCTGACGGTGTGGTGGGCGTTCTGGGTCTGCGTGGTGTTTGTGGCTTCGGTGTGCTTGGTTGGCAGGCTGGGGCAGGAGTGTTGATTGGTGTGGATGGTCGTGGATGTTGGGTGGGGGTAGTATTGGTCTTGATTGGCGTTCTCATCAGCGCGAGGGAAGAGAGCAGAGCGGCCTCCATGGCGGTTATCTTTGACGATGCTGAGGTCTTCATGTCGGTTGTGCTCGAGAGGAGGTGAAGTGGGGTTCTAGAGATGAGTAGGCGGTCAAATTGGAAACGGAGAGCTTGTCCATGTTTGTCTTCACTTCACCGCAAACTGAAGAGGCTGGGCGAACGAGACAACTTGTGCCGCCACCACATAGTGAAGCCTTCCAGCGGCGATATAGCCTGTTAACGATATCGCTTCTGTCTTTCGGCCTGACCTGTTTACGATAGGGCTCAAAGCCTATGGTCTTTGTGCAGTAGCGGCTGGTAGGGAGGGAGCGCCAAACTCGCAGATATGACTTCTTCGACCGGCAGCATGCGCCGCACGCGTCGACGGAATCATGGCAGCTGAAACAGCTCCAGGGAGCTGCATACGTTGGAGGCTGCGGCCTGCCAGTAGATTCCCTGCCCTCAAGTCTTCAGGCTGTGAAGGTACGTCGTGATTGGCAGGTATGCTCGTCAGCGGCCAGAACGGCAAAGCTGAGTAGGGGGAGGTACGAGCGATGGTCTTGCTCTTGACGAAGTAGAGGCTGGTGAGTTGGAATGCTGGCTTTATACATGATTGTTGGAGGGACCTGATGTCGTGTTTTATGACCGAGATCAACACGTCAGCTGTGTACTCAATGTGCAGAATCAAGGCGAGATGCATTTTCCCATGGACTCGCTCGTTTCCGCGTTGTTTTGCCCATTGCATCCGCACGTATTCAACACGGAGCGCCGTGTGCACACAGCTTGTCGTCCATGGCCCGCATTGCCGGGTGTCACTCGTCTTGGGGAAGCGCGTGTCGAGAAGCCTTCGAGAATACATGGGAAGTATTCAAGAGGCCGTTGAATCTTATAATTAATATAGCCTGCGCCATTGAAGTGTCTACCAAGGAGGCGCAGGGTGAGGCTCAACAGTATCGTGAATGGCGTCGGCGCGAGGAGCGTGTGCGGGGCGACGGCACGACACGTGGGTGCTAGACGTGAGTGAGAACCATATACTGCGTCATAAGCGCGTGAGATGACGATGGTGTTGGAGGGTCAGCGGAGGTGTCGTTGGTGATGTCGTTGACGCCGTCGAGAGGGACGGGCCGAGGCAGCCCCCAAAACGCGATGGTCTGTGCTGACTCGTTGCATGTATCAAAGTCTTTTTCGACGTCGTTCCATGCACGCCTGACATATCTTTGCCCTCCCAGGGTTTCTTCTTCGTACAACGATACAGCATGCCCACAGAGTCAGCCTGCTCTTCTGTTGAATTGCCGTTGATGAATAGATGACGCACCTGCCTTCGAACGTCAACGCAACGGCGGCCCTCTATCGTGAATTGGAGTAGATTTTGGACTTCTGCTGAACCTAGATGCACATCGCGCGCGCTTGTTGGCCGCACTTCGAGAGCCTTGGCCTGTATTTCCGTTTTCATTCAACTATTAGGGCCGGTGACGCTCGCGTCCCTCTCCTACACTAAAGATGAGATTAGGTGCTCCAACAGAGTCTCAACACCTTCGTAGCCCCTCGGTATATCTCCTGTCTACTTGCTGTCATACTCTGCTGGTTTGGCGTTCTTCTCTCCGCATACTCTGATAAGCCGTCCAGTTTCCATAAGTTCTGGCCTCAAGTACTGACACCTTGTTTGTTTGGTCAAGACACCGCCACAAGGTAACGATACCATTTAGCCCTTTGCGCAGAGCGTGTCTGAATCGAGAGGCCTCGAACTGATCTGCCCGTACCTCATGTTTCCAGACCGTCTCAATCCGGCAGATGACCGCGCTGAGGACAACATCTATCTCGCCCACGAGTCCCATTTCGATCGGCAATACGTCAAGCATTCTAGTGGCTCTTTCCTCACCCAAGCGCGCCCTGACCGTGTCAATGCTTACTTATCCTTCAAAATCGCGAACGGCCGCCTTCCAACGCCCTTTACCAAGGAGGAGGAGCAGGTTCTCAACGAGGGCAACATACACCCTCGTATGTTTTGCCCATGGTTGACGGCGCAGTTTAAGAGCACGCAGATTGGCCTCCTAGTTGCATCCTACAGGGCGCACGAGACGGTGTGGTTGTGCAAAACTATCTGTTCACTCTGTTTCGCCGCGCTGGAATCACACCCACCATCGTTGACACATTACATTGGTCTCTGGCGTGCAACACACAGACTGCGCAGCTGTTCTGCTACTGGCGCGGAGAGGACAGCAGCTATCACATACACGAGTTCTGCAGTGCCAGCCTGCGCGCCTCGTTTCAAGATCCGGACAGGTACAAAGACATGGTTCGTATGAGAATGTACCTGCGCAACATTCTGGAGTGGTCCCAGTACGAGCGTTTAGACCGTATCAGGCAAATCGTCGCCGTCATCCTGAAGAAGAGTGACATTGAAGCTGCCAATCTGGCACAAGCGGAGGCACGTGTACGAGCGCAGGCTGTGAATGTACAGTCTGCTGCAACGAGACGTGTCAAGGACAAGACGATCTCGCGCCGCTCGGGGACAACTGCCGCTACATCTGTCGCTTTCTCTGCCCCTACCGATGAAGGCTACGGCCGCAGTAGACAGCATGAAACGTCGCCTCGGAACACATCTGGCAGAACCTCAGGCTCGTCGTCCAAGAGGCGGCGTAGCGAACACCTTGAGGACGGTGGCTCAGCGGACGAGTTGGCTTGATCACGTTATTGTACTTGGGCGCTGTTGCGACTGCAATGCGAATTCTTGCGTTCGTTCAATCCATACCATCTCCTGGGACGACGAAACGGAGGGTCCCGCAACTGATTTTACTGGGGTTGCGATTGTTTTGGATTTTAATGAAGGCATATCAGAGTTTGGTAACGTACATATGAGGACAAGAATTTCGAGTCTGCTGAGTTCAGCAGAAAAGCGCTACAACTTCAAATCACCCTAGACTGCATATCTGGCGAACTGAAACAGCATACTTCATCGTAGCCGTAGATGTGGCTGTGACAGTGCGAGTCGTCATCGGCCATGCCACTAGCGCGTCCATTACCTAAGCCCTGGCACATGCACAACAAACAGAGGTGACCGCAAGCTTCTCTCACCTGCATCTCTCGAACGCCTGCCGCAAGATACCCGTTACCAACATATTCTTCACCATGACCTCGACTCTTTGTCCTTCCACACCGCAGAAACGCGGGCGCGTCGATTCTGGAAACGACTTCGACGACACCGACGAGCTCAATTACGCCGACATCGACTTTGACTTCGACCTCGAACAGCAGGCAGATCGTGTGCCGCTGCGGTCAGGCACATCATCTCCGAGTCTTCGAGCTCGCGCTGAGCTTACCTTTAAAAACCTTCTGCTCCATACCCAGCTGGAGAGCCCGGGCGCGCAAGTCATCATGCCAGGCACTGCACCGTCGACCATGGTATCTGACGTCACTCAGTCACCCGCAGATAGTGAGCAGGCGCTACGCGCGTTTGGTGTGCAGTTCAAGACGCTGGAGCCTTGTCCTAGCGAGCTCGAAGACTACATCCATCAGGTTGTGCGGAAGCAGCGGGTCGGTGGTGACTCTCCAACGGCCAAGACTATCAACAGGTTGCAGCCGGCTTTAGCACGGAATAACGAGGGTACCATCGTGCGCGTCCTTGCCCCACTGTTGATGTTCCAGGACAGGTTTGGTGATCCTTCCAACGGCGAAGACCTGATCGTTCACCAGAATGTGGCACACTTCCACAGAAGATGGGTCACGAACAGCGCAGGCATCGCACTGACAAAGGCTATCCCGGATGTCACCAATGGATACGTGACACGCCAATGCATGGCAGTCTTCGGGTCCCAGGCCGCGTTCACTCGCGAGGAGGAGACCATTCTTCTGCAGGAGCCCCTCACGGACGAACCTGTATTGTGCCCATTCATCACTGGTCAATACAAGAGTCCCGAAGTGGGCCTGCCAAAAGCAGACCGCCAAGCCTGTCGTGACGGTATCGCTGTAATCAACCATACGCTGAGACTGTATGAGCGTGCTCGCATCCAACCCAGGGTCTTTGATACCGTGCACTGGTCCATCACCAGCAATGGTGTCTCTGCAAACCTTTACCTGCACTGGACGGGAATTGTGGAGGGCGAGCGCCGGCACTACATGAAGCTGTTTGAGGAAGCTAGGCTGGGTCCCGGTATTGGTGGAGTTGATCCAAATCTTTTGTACATGAGACGCTACCTGCGCAACATCCTCGAGGATGCCCAGATACGCCGGCTCCACCGCATAAAATTCGTCCTCAAGAAGATCCAGGATTCCTCCAACCAGAGGGCCATTGCTGGATCTATGAGCCGCACTATCGGCAGGTCAAACAGGATGCCAACGACGCCCAAGTTAGGATTGAGGAAAGCGCCCCAGACGCCCATGAGCGCCCCGAGAACCCCCACTCACACGTCAAAGAGGCTTCGAGTGGAGCATCCCACGGAGTGGGATGAGGACGACGGCGAGCCTGATGAGTTGGCAGGATGACGAGGATGACGAATGGGCGCGAATTGGACAGTCGGCACACTCGTTGGTGACCTCCACGTTGTCTCTAGCTGCCTGCAATCCAGGCACGGCTATATGTGTCGTCAGACACTACTCCGGATACCTGCCACTTAATCACGTGTTTGGCACTTTAACGATCATGTTTTCTCTCTTTTCCATACTTTTGCATACCTCCGGCAGTTTTCTTGCGGCTTCCTTGCAGCATTCTCATTTCTTTGTTTCCCTTGTCTGCGGAGCAAGGCGTATGGAGGAGTTCTGGGAAAGGGATATCCTCATAGACTCTCAGCGGCATTAAGATCTGAGTGTCGGATTTGCTGATTCCTACTGAAAGACTACACATATATCGAAGGTCTACACTGTACTTTTCAATCCAGTCATCACACTCCTAATCCCTCCCTCTCAATCTCACAAGCTCAGGTTTGATCTCTGCATATGATTCACATGCCTTCAGCGTCGCTCATAATGAGGGGATACTCTTCACATTTTCACAGTATACGTCCAGGCTCAGAAGCCACACATCATACTGCGAAGCAGACACCTTTGAGGCCCTTCAGAATTTATCCCTCTTATCTGCCGCATCAAGTCGGCACTACAGCTCATGTCTCGGAATATTCATCGAAATGTCCAGGCTAGCTTCTGGCATGTATGTTCGCCAGTTGTGTTTACCAACCGAACACGGACAGGAGTAGTCACCGAGTTGCGAAAAAGTGCTGACGATCGTCAGCCATTAAGCCGGTTTGATCCATCTGGCAATATTTTGGGGCGAACATGATACGTGGATCCTGGCGGGACTGGAGCCTAGCGTCGCGATGGCTGGTTATGCAGATTTCTGCTTGTGAATATGTTGGTTCCGGGTGTTTTTTTCATTAGTATCGTGCCGGCTATCGGCACCTCTGTTAGTGAAGTAGGCCGAATGGTCGCTAGTTCGAGAGCAGCCAATACCTACTCTTTCACCTCCAGCCCGCTAACAGTTTCTTCGGCCAGCCATCTGCTTGCTTGTCTTCTACCCGCACAGATACGTCACATCATGGCACCACGCTCTAAGGCACATAGCGCTCGGCCTGGCTACAACAAGTTCGGGTTCAAAGTCACAAAGGCGGGGAGTGGAGTTTCTGCGCCGAAGAAGTCATCCTCAGAGCAGAAGACGGCAGACGCACAAGCACCCAAGGTGGAGAAGACATTGAAGACAGCGATTGGCCGTCCAGCAAGTATGACGCCTTTGAATTCACTACTCAAGTGAGCTATTACTGACAAAAAGACAGAAGATTCTGGGCGCCAGGTCGTTCTATCTGCTGCTCGTGGCGACCATACAGCCCCTGCGTCTACATCAGAAGCAAAGACCAGGAGCGCGCCCGACGCTACTCCAGCAGCTCTGGTAGCACCAACAGCCAACAGAGTATCGGAAACCGTCCCACCGCTCGCGTTGACGCCCAGTCTCGCGTCCTCTACGATACGGCAGCCAGTCCGGTCATCAGGTGGCAATACTATTGATGCCGGAGCAGCATCATCTACATCATCCGCAGTAGCGTTACCTGCAAAGCGGGCTGACCCGCCTAGTCCAAGACAAGTCGTGACCAAGGACCTTGCATTCAAAATGTCGACCTTGGCTGCAGGAGATGTGTCACGGATCGAGAAACGCAAACATTTGATAAAACAAACCAATACAACCAGATCCAAGGCCTTGTCTACAAGTGTTGACCGCCCGGAAGCTTTGTCCCAGAGCGTGGGTCTGACCTTGCGCCATCGCACACCACAGCTTGCGTCCGATGCCAGCGTCACTAGCCCATTCCAACCGACGCCTGAGTATCTCCGCCAGCTCAAAGACGCGGCTAAAACATCTCTCAGAGACATCGAAGATACAAGTCTATTGGGATCAGACACAAACGTCTCAACTGAGCTGTCTTTGCTTCCCAACAAACCAGGCAAGCGCGCCTTATCGGTGCAGATCGAAGACGGAAATTCATCTAATGCAGTAGTGCATGGTCGGGCAGGTGGCATACCTCCTTCAAGCTGGATACCCCATTTACGTCGCTCTAGAACCTCATCAACGTCTGCTCACGGCTTTCAAGAGGGATTGGGCAATGAAACGCTCTCCGCCCTTACCATCACGTCAACACCACCAAAGCTGTCTGCCTCTTCAGAGCAGTATGAAGAGTATGTCATCACCACGACATACCGAGTGCCCCGGCACGTTATCTCCGAGCCCCCACTCGTGTCCGTCTCTGTTGCACTTCCATCAAGAAGATTAACACCTAAGATTGGAGGTGACGTGGTATCGATGTCAGAAGACTCTCGCACTGTGGAGAGCTCCGGACTCAGATCTACATTGCGGACGGGTACAGCGACCGGCAACAAGCGCTCTCTCCAGCCAGCCCCAGTCACCACTTCTAGCCCCTCACGCTCTCGACGCAAGTTACCCAAAAATCGAACGCCCACCCCCTTCCATCGAGGCAATCCATTCCACCGAATGACGCCCGTCCGCCACACCACCCCAACGCGGCGCTTGACACCGCCACGCAGAACACCCCCCACCCGCCCCGCCGCTCGCTCGCGTCCACCGACCTTATTCAAAGGCACAACCCCCATCCGCAAAGCGCACTGGACGAAAAGCATATCCAACATGGCCAAAAACAATCACCGTAGCAACCTACTCCTCCGCCACCGCACCTTCACCCTGCCCCTAAAAGAGCCCATCACCATCATGCGCCTCGAACTCTTCTGGAGTATCCTGTCCGACTTGATCGCGCACCGAAAGCTGTTCGTCGGCTCTATGTGGGAGCACTGGGAGTACATTGGCCCTTGCGTGCAGAAGATCAACGAGAAGCTGGAGAAGGAAGAGTGGTTTGGAATGGAGGAGAGTTGTGCGGCGGTTAGGGAGCTGCAGAGGCAGAGATTGGTCATGTTTACGGGTGGTGGGAAAGTGATGCTTACAAGGAATGCGGTGTGAGTGTGGGTAGATGGCTGGTGCTTGGGAATCTTGAATGTGTGGGGAGGGGTGGATGGGTCATTGGGGATATGTGGGCATCTGGCTTGTCTTGACCAGGGACCAATGTGTACGATATGTGAGCCCTGACTTCTATATCCTGAATACTGTGCTACCGCCTCCACCTTCCTTCCTCGTCGTAGGCTTACCCATCATCCGCACTGTCATTCGAATGTCTTGTGTTTGATGCAGAGCAAACAGAACGGCACAGTACCACATATACCAGATCGTTTAAGTCTGAATCCAGATGTACCATCCTGCTCACGTATGTTGGCTGCATGTTTTGCTACACTGTGAGCTTTTGTCATTGGAGCGGCTGGCTTTTGCGCTCTTCACTTGCTAAGGCAAGCTTGCTTATTAGTCCTGTGCGTTAGTGGCTATCTTGGCCTCTTTAATAGGTAGCGCTCTGCAGGGTTGCAGACACGGTTAAATTTCCAACTTTCCCAGTCGCGCCAGTATTATAAAGTGGGAAGTTGCAAACAGGTCGGCGACGGTGTCGTCTCTCACGACCTCCGTACGGAGTTTGCTCTGATCTGTTCAGTTCCCAACGGCATCAAACTGCATCAAGTTATCGTATGTATTTATCAGTCTGTTAATGTCTCATATGCCCCGATTTTGAGCGCTTGTAAGGTGTTTCCAGCCTAGTCTGCTGGCTCCAGACCATAGTTTAGCAAAGTCTTTTCCATGAACGATCACACACTGAAGGCACCAAAATTCTCACGTTTGATACCAGAAAGAAGGCACATCTGCATAGCCATGATGGGGTTCATTTAAAGCTTTCCATTCTCATAATCGACCTTGGGAGGCATTCCTGCTGCGATTAAGCTTCCGATTTCCACGGCACAATCCATCACTTTTCCCCCATCATGCTTTCGCCCAAATACCATTGCCATATCCATCACCAGTTGCGTAACCAAGCGCATGCCTTTCGTTTAGCCTTCGCAATCTCCTTCCCGATGTCTGCCTTTGTCCTGTTTGTTGCCTCCAACGCACTCCCCTTCTAAGACCCTGGTTGCACGCGCTCATTGAGTGTATCAATGCTTCGTGTCGGTGACCGAAGTGGCCATCGCAACGCTGCCTACCATCTCCGAGACTGTTACGCGCGGAGCTTACTCTGACAGCGGCTGAGCGTTGGGTGTAGGAGGCGGCGCAAGCGTCGCAGTCTTGACTGGCGCAGAAGAGCTTGCCTGCGTGGGCATCATCTCTGGAGCTGATTTCGTCGTCAATTTCATGCGCGCGAAGTCGCCAATGTTGATTTGTCCATCATCGTTACCCTTGTTGCGCTCCTCTGATGACGTACGACCGGAGGGCGAGTTGTCCGCGTCGTCTGTCGTCTGGCGCTGTGTCGTCAACTTCTGGCTGAGGTCGCAGAGAGCCGCGTAGAGCTTTGTAGCAAAGTTGGGGGTGTGGTGGACGTCAGGGCGCAGAGGCGAGTTGGAGCCAGTCCTCAGAGGGCGGCCTTGGGTGGTGACGGCGGTTGGAGTCTTCATTGCCGTTGCGGTGGTTTGGCGGTGGATGATTGATGAATGACTGGTAGTTGGTGAGTGTGTGGGTAAGATTATGGTACGCAAAGCGAGATGGAGATTGGGGATCAAGGCGGGCGCGGTCACCTATCGCTCCTTCACCTAACCGTCGTTGCGCAACCGCCGTCTCCATCCACCTCTTACGTAACTGCCACTCCAATGGTACTGAGCTCCTATTTTCACGCTTGGACGGCGGTGAGTCTGCCTGCGCAGACTTGAGTGTCCGAAGCTCACGACGCCGCAAAGCTGGCTTTTTCGAACCTGCACTAAGTTTGCAACATCGAGCCATGTCCTCCTTCGGCGTCCTGCTGCTCTAATCCTGTTACCAATTTCATGAACAACACGGCGACGCGTTCTCACATGTTGCCGTACAATGCTTCAATCTTCGGCTTAACCAGCATCATGCTTCAGATGTGGGACAGGAAACAACGCTCAGAGTCAGCCAGTGTATTGTCTAGCTCTTCACTCAAGTCGAAAAACATCCACGTCAAAGACTGCTTGCCCAAGTCCTTACAACGGCCCTAGGCAGCAACGAAATCTTGTTTGCCATGACGCGGTTTGCGAATTTATATGGCACAAACTTGATGATCCCGAGATGTCCAAGCCGCCGAGCTCCTTTCACCTCAAGCTAAGGCTACCCAGATCTGGCAGGGCATTGGTCCGATGTTCCGTCTTCACCTTCGGTTGACTCTTCGGTCTCGGCACACAAATCTGTGGGATGATTTAGCTGGCTTCTTCAAGCGCAAGTCCTTACCATCGACCCCACCCCCAATCCTCCAGGAACAATTAAATGGCGCCGAAGGTAACTACCAACTCCAATCCGTTGAAACTGAGCCAGCTGACAGGACATAGACTCCTAGTTTGAGCTCTCGCTTCGTGGGAGGCACTTCAAAGCCCCCGCAACAAACTCCGTCGTCATTGTCTACAATCAAGCGCCCCAGAAACGACGGCACCTCGACTAGTCCCGTATTGATCGATTCTGACGACAACGATGAAACTCCAGCTCAGCGTTCCGCTCCATGCTCCAAGCGCACAAAGACCAACCGCGCAGCTATTGCCCCGTCCAAAAGCTGGGAGTCTGACACCTCAGACGACGAACCGCTGATCAACCGTCTCAAGATGCAAACCTCTACCTCAAGCAAGAAAAAAGTCGCAGACTCGATGTCGCAGTTTGTGAGTCATCTCAAGACCCCATCTTCTCTCCACTCCACAGTCGCGGCCGGAAGCGCACAACCCAGCCCAGACTACGACCGCAACCTGAACACCAATGCTCAGAATGTCGGACATGTCGAGCTTCCAACACGCCAAACTCCGGCGACACCAGCAACTATAGGCTCGGTGTATGGCAGAAAAACCAATCTGACTTCAGCATTCAAGTCAGCCAGCAGCGGAGTGAAGCCTGCTTCTCGGCCCAATCACTTCGCGACTAATTTCCTCAGTCTGAGAAAGGTTTCGAGTCCCGATCGAAAGTTCACGAACATGAGGCTGAAGGAAGTGAATAAGTTGATCCTTGCTGTAGGGAAGGCCAAGGGTGGGAACAACGACCGCAGTCCGGATGCTGAGGGGCGCACGCAGAGGGAGCTTCAAGATTCGGGTGAGATTTTCGAGGAGCTCCCAGTAGTTCAGAGCATAGAGATGCCGGAGGAGGTGGTGATGACTGATGTCGGTAGTCCTGGAGGATTTGAGATGTTCAGCGAGGCTGACGTTGACGGCACCGATGACGAGAGCGATAGCACTATGGTCGCTGACTCCGAGGACGAGTACAATGCTTCTCCAGTGGCTGCCAGAGAGTCTAGAATGGGCAAAGAGGTGATTGAGATCTTTTACAGTGCGCTTCGACTCAAAGACTGACCGATGCGTAGAACATCGCTCCATCAGCCCCGCGTCCTTTGCATCTCCCCCACCAAGCCACAAGATCTTTGGGTGTGCGTACCGGTACCCAAGTTTCACAGCAGCAGTCCCGCGTCAGCCGTGCCGCACGTCTCACTCCCGCCACCGAAGTCATCGACCTGACCGAAGACGAGCCCATCGCACAACAAACCCTCCTGCGTCCCACCGCCCAGAGCGAAAACCTCTCTCTCGCAGACCGCCTGTTTCCCAAGTCACCAACGCCCCCTCCTCCCCCCGAGCGCCCAGAAACAACAGCAACACGCGAGGCTGCCTTCCTGCGCGGCTTCAAGACGCAGTGGTGGGACGGCGGCCTCTCCCTGTTCGCCGCAACCCGCACCGTCAACGCGGCCCTCGCCCCCCGGATCCCACAATTCAGCGAACAGGACGGCAAACACCGTCTCCTCGCCCTCTTCGCAAAGAAAGCCGTTGCCATCCGCCACGGACTGGTGTACCACCCCGACTGCGACCCCGGCCCAGATGCGCCGCCGCAGACGCCGACACCGCCGCGGCAGGACAGGTATGTTTCTTCCGCACAAAAAATTATGCAAGATTTTCGCGAAGGAGAGGCATCATCTAGCCGCTCTGTGCATGGCAAGATTAGCGCACCGAGGTTTAGGGTGTTTGAGATGAAGTTGCACAGTGCGGTGGAGATGGAGAAGACGCTGTTTCAGGATGGGTTGGAGCTTGTGGGGAGGTGTGTCGAGGTGCTGAATGAGTGGATGGGTGGGGATAATGTGTTTACGGAGAAGGAGGTTAGGGCTGCGTTTGTGAGTCTGGCGAAGCGGGGGAAGGTGAGGTTCGAGGGCGATGTTGTTGCGTTGGTGGGGTTGGAGTAGGGGTTGTTCTTTAATATGGCTGTTCTTGTAGGCGAAACGTCGATATGGCGCAGTTACGTTCAGCGCGGAGATACATTGTACCTGGCTCATAGGATTGAGCGCGTCGTTCCTGGCACACTAGAGTTTCAGGACTCACTCATCTTCGTTACACATGCGCAACGCAAGAATGCAAGCATTACGCAATATCTGCAATCGATTCGACCTTGTTCCGTGAGTTTGCTCAAATATTAAAAGTTCGACTTTCGAGCCTTTAGGAGTGAATTTATCTTGATACCTCCTCGCGAGCAGACACACAACTACATGACACCATGTCTGCGGCTCAATTGACTGGAGGCACGGGTATTGAGGATCGAAAATTGAGCATCGATAAGGAAGAAGGGGACAATTGAGACGGCATTCGAGCAAGCAAGTAAGGCTAGTAAACATTGGAGTTGGAGAGGTGTAGCTGCTGCGCTGATTCTACGTGTGGTCAGCATGTGAGATTCTCGTTGAGAGGAAGTGCAGTGCGTATGCGAGGTGCTGAAGAGAGACGGTTGGTAGTAGTGTTGGATTGGCTTTTGGAAGGTAGAGGAGGTGTACGTGCATCACGGATAGTCTAGTTGATTTAGTTATACAAGCAAGCTGGTACTATGCTGCGGTGAAGCAGTTGTATTCCGGTGGACTGATGTGATGCTTTCGTGGGTGAATGAACAGCAGAAGGTGGTGTGTTTGCTTGATTACTTTAACAGTCTGGCAACCTGACACGCCACTGACATGACCCTGATCTTGACACAGTGATGAAGTAAGGGGTCAAGATGTTTCTGCGTCTTGGTAGTTCTTGGTTTGTAGTCTTTTTCGAAGAGAAACCGCGCTGTGAGATGGTAAGTATAAGGTTTGGCTGTGATTCATGGCGTGGCTGCCCTTGCACTGGGTTTGCATATCGCGAAGGTCTAGAAAAACATAAGCAAATGCAAAGGGTACATGTCGCATGTTTCATTCTTGTGAACGAACGACGGTAAGTCTCATCAACGCTGTGACTGGATCTCACACGTGTAGTTACTAAGTATGTGGGTATAAACGATATCTTCGCGGACTCTATTCGACCACATCCTGCTCCCCTCCATTACCATCCCCCTGACCACCCCTCAGCACCTCAACCTCCTCAACAACGCCCCTCAAAAACGCCCGCCTCTCAACAGCCTCAGCCCTCCCCCTCTCCAGCCTCCCAACTTCCTCCTCGATAGCGCGCGCATACACACTCGTGTTCCCAGAAGGACGCCCAGCCATGACCTCAGCAATACCAGCCAACCGCTCCGTCTTTATCCGAATTCTATCGTCCAGGACCGCAATCTCAGCGTGCAGCGCGTCCACATCGAGAGGCGAGGAAGACGACGGTAGTTCGAGGGTACTGCATAGTTTGTCACGGTTTTCGTCGTACACAGCTTGGGCTGCTGCGAGGCACTCCTGGGCGTACTCTACGGTTGCTTCTGCGGCGCGGCAGGCGGCTTGGCAGTCGTCGAGTTTGAGTAATAGGGCTGCGGCGCGCTGGTGTGGGGTGGTTTGGTCCTCGCTGTCGTCGTTCGCGGGGCTGGCGTCGGTGATCGGGGCGGCAGAGGCTGGGGCCGGGGCTGGCGTTTGTTCGTCGGTTGTGCCAGGTTGGGGGTGGGTGGGTGATGAAGAGCGATCTACGGCGTCGTCTGCCTGCCCTTCCTCGGCCTGCTCCGGTCCATGCTCGTCTGACATATCGACGTCGATGGTGGACATCGACGTCTTAACATTGCGGGTCTCTCGCGCGTCGTGCTCTCTTGAAGGATGATTCATTCGGCCGTCTACTTGCTCTTCCTCCACCAGCTCCAGTCCATGCTCTTCTAAAATATCGACGTCAATAGCAGTTGCAGCACTGAGTCCCAAAGTCTCAGCATTGTGCGTCTCTCGTGCGTTGTGCTCTCTTGAAAGGCGATTCCTTTGGTCGTCTACCTGCTCTTCCTCCACCTGCTGCAGTTCCTGTTCGTCTGGCGGCTGGACGTCAATCACAGATGCAATGATAGGCCTCGAAGCCTCGGCATTGCGCATCTCATCTCGCGCGCCGTGCTCTCCTACAGTCGGTGGCCTTGGTGGTGCCACTGGCGCCTCCGTCCCTCTAGACGGCCGCGAGCGTTGGCGCTTCCGCCCTCGAGCTGATGCTGATGCAGTCTCAGACGGCGCAGTCTGCCTGCGCGTCTGACGGCCCGTCTCCCGCTCCTCAGGCAGTGTACTCGGCAAGACGCCATACCTCGACTGCGTGAGGAACGCCCTAACATTAGCAGCCGTAACAACATCCAGCGTCAACGGGCGGCCACGAGTCTGATAGGCGCCGTAGAAGCGCGAGAACGCAGCGGCAAAATCATCAATATTTGGATGGTGGTCCGCAGCGACCGCCAGTTGCTCGATAAGCGACTTTGACGGATCGGCCTGCAACAAGACACGCCTCCGGGCGAGCGCGGCGTGAAAATCCGCGCCCCATGCCTTGGCAATACGCGCAACCTCGCGAATGCGCGGGGCCAGCAACGCCTCCGACCGCGTCGCGGCCAGCACCTTGAACTCGTCGCTGATAAACTCTTCAATCGACTGCCCGCGGTAGGCGTACACGCCGTGCCAGACAGCGCCGACCCAGAACCGCGTCACGAGCGCGTCCGGGTGTTCTTTGTCGGCGGGCCCCGCGTGCCAGCCGCCGCGGCCGCTGGATTTGCCGACGCGACCCGCGACGCTGGCAGTGCGGTCGGGCGGGTAGTGCGCGAACAGGCGCAGGCGGTCGAACCAGACGAGGGCGCGTGACGGCGAGGTGTAGAAGACTTGGATGACTGCATCGATGGTCGATGCGTCCAGCAAGAACGCCCCGCTAGGGTTCATGCCACTGGGTGAGTGGACAGGTACATCTAAGGAATACGACGGCGGAGGGTGAAGGAGAGATGGGAGATGGAAGTAAAGAGAGAGGAGGGTGGAAACTTGTGGGGAATCGAGTCTAGCCCCGCCATGCCATCGACGTGACGATGTCACGCTTGTCTACGCGCGTGCACCGATTGTTGTTATTACGAGAGTGACTATTGGAAGTTTGTACAACCAAACCTAAAGCTGTTGGGCGTTGGACATTAACTCTCAAACAGTCGCGAGTGGCCGTAAATATTGAGGGAGACAAGAGCCATGGTACTGGTTGCCGTGCCGATGTTGTCCACTAGCCGGGTTTCCATTGCCGCGACAGGCTAAGACGACAGGTATACTTAGAATAAGATAAGAACTCTAGTTTTATCCCAAACTATTATTGTTAATATAAAATTTATATTACTTTCTTTATTATTCTAATTTATTATTGTTTTTAGATTTTTTTAGATTATTTTAATTCATTATTGTTTTTAGATTAATCTATAGTTAAGATTATATTTAGACTAGTGTAAGTAAAACAGACTAGACAAAGTATAAGATAGAATAAACAAGAAGCTTAATTAGTTTTTAGATACCTATATATATACATTGTTAGTATATCTCTCTAGTCTCTAACACTATAGCTTAGATATTAATCTGTCTCTAGATTATATTATAGATATCTAATATTAAGACTATACTATAGTTATAAGATTGAATATTACTGCTAGTATCACTTCTAGCCTAGTGTAGTAGAAAGATATTAGGTTAGATATAGACTTAGTAGACAAGAGGTAAAGAGCGTAAGCTAGGTCTGTATGTACACAGCATTAATTAACATTTATGTATAAATGTTCAAAGCTACATGTCTGTTACAAAACCACCCTGCTATACGCACCTACTCGACTTTAAAATACCGCAATTTCTACGAGCCAGCGCCTTTGTCACCGACTAGACCATGCAGGCTTGCACGCGAAAAGCGCTGGTAAGGTCTCAACAAGAATACAATAAATATGTGTAGAGTTGTAATGTGTCTACGCAACATCTTCTCTTCTACTGTTTTTGTTGTTAGGTAGCTACTCCGCAGCGTCTAAGGGGTACTGGACAGAACTTGTGTAAGGCTAAGGCATTATGCTAATGACCGTCGATATGCGCAGAAGTGCCATCTATCACGCCCCCGCTACTTTCGTGTTTTTGTTGCTAGGCGAGTCAATTTAGCATTTTGTTTAGCACCAGACGCGGCCCGTTCCAAGGCCGAGTGAAGGGAATAGAAACTACATGTTCTCCGAGCGGTATGATAAGCTACGCGCGATTGCTCCTGAAGACATCCCGACACCTTCGAGTGTGTGCACAAGCGCACCTCTTACTGGTTTGATCTCTCGCAGTGTATTCAAGATCACTGGACGCAGCCTGATTAAGACAAAAAGGAGGATGTGGAGACCACTCGTCCTTGCACCTAAAGTAAGACGACCTATGCGGTTGCCCTCGAAGCCCGGTTAGCACGTGAAGTATGGTGCACAAGCTCTCCTCCTGTGATATGTGGGTGCCTGCGTCCAAAGCAGGTATTGGTCAAGGCAATTGCCTCGAAGACTGACCGACAGGTTCGAGCCTCGTGCGCAAGCTCTCCTCTTGTGATGTGTAGCGCATCCATCTATTCAAGTGCTGCATTGGGTATGTGGGTGCGCGTGGTACGAGGTAACGAACGTGGTAGAGTCGCTGCGGCGCGAGCGCTTGGGCGGTGACAATGCCTGCGAGGCCGCATCTAAATCGACATCGACGTCGACATCACGACCTCGCTTTCTGCCGTGCGATGACGTAGTCGAGGGTGCGAGTGGGTGTTGGAAGATCGATGCAGAGGCGGCGTCCAAGGTTGGGGCGGGCGACATTGTCAAGGACGAGCTGGTGAGCGACGAGTGCAAGTGCATGGTTGGTGGGCATTGGACATGTTGGTGTTGTGGGTGCTGCAGCACAAATGGAGGGTCGTCTCTAGGATCGAGCAGCGCGCGCGACATCGCGACGCTCGTTAGAGCGGCGGCATGCCAGGATTTTCGCGTTGTTATCTTTGTCGCCGTCGCAGTCGTTGTCGCAGTCGCAGAATGACCGAGGACATTTCAGCGTGGAGACCCTTCCCCACATCAGTAGCTGAACACGCTAACCCCACTAGGCTAGCTGCATCGACATGGCATTCATCACGACTTCACCAAAGTACAATCTACATGTCCTAATCCTTGTTTGAAATGATCTTCGCCTCTGATTGTGGAAGCTATAACACGTCTACCACGAGTCCAAACTTTGTGCATGTCGTACGTCCAAGTCTTGAACCTGATCGTGTCACCGCTGGTAAGTTTCTAGGCGGATCAACGATCCTGCACTTGTCACAGAACTCCCGCATTGTCTGCATGCATTGACTATCCATCACACCGTTTGGTTATCTTCTATTTATCCCTGATCCAAGACTGCCCGCTCGTGCGCGTACGTCTTGACCGTCACGTAATCATCCCGAGACTACGACGAGGACATCATCTATCCAATCACCAAAGGACAGACGTCTGGAATCAATAAGAATACTCGGTAGAGAAATGGACGTGGAAATGTTGATTGCGTACCAAGACATCGGAGAAACTCGAACTAGTTGCAAATGCCCATGTCTGTTGACGATATATTGTGATACTCCCATATTACAAGTATTTTGCCTCGGTATATGATGTGTATCCCCACACTTCTTCCACAACATTCCGTAGAATAATTCTGTCTGCCTAACGATTGAACATCATTCCACCCATGTTCTCAGCGAAGAAGTGCCTGGAGTGCGTCCCACCGACCCTGCAGGCCGCTCAACCCCTGTTGAAGCTCGTGAACACGGCTCTGCTTCTTCTCAACCTCTGCTCTTGCTGTCTCTGCACTATTTTTCAGACCCTGCAACTCCTCAAGCTCTTCGTGCGCTCTCGCAATATACTCGGCTGCAACATCCCTGTCGTATCCCATCATCTTTGCAAACACGGGATCGTCAAAGTCAGGGTTCGTGGCACACTAAGCGGCGTTTTCTTCGGCAAGACGTATTTGCCTCTCCAGTAACGAGATTGTGCTCTCAGAGATTGGAAAGGCGCTCAGGTCTAGCCCAGTACGCGAGGTCGTTAGCTGTTCAAGCGCCGTAAGCGCGTCCTGTGCTAAGCGTAGTAGGTCTTGAGCCAACTTCAAATGCTCGACCTCTGCAGCGAAAGGTGTGGGTGCCGCTGTTGCGAAGTGTTCGTTCGATGACGTGCGTGTGAAGGTGACTGATGAGAAGAGTTAAGAGCTCCCCAGAAAGGAAAGAACAACCGCCAGCGACAACGTCTGTCCGCCTCACCTGAAGTAATCGCGTACAATTCAAGGCACGATCGTTGATGACGTGCACGCAATGAAGCGTGGGGG